>CM059434.1:76230604-76286970 GCA_030390025.1 Squalus acanthias | reverse complement strand
TGGAGAGCGGGGGGGGAGATGGAGAGCGGGGGGGGATGGGGATGGAGAGCGGGGGGGGATGGAGAGCGGAGGGGGTGAGGATGGAGAGCGGAGGGGGTGGGGATGGAGAGCGGGGGTGGGGATGGAGAGCGGGGGGGGGATGGAGAGCGGGGGGGGATGGAGAGCGGGGGGGGGATGGAGAGCGGGGGGGGGTGGATGGAGAGCGGGGGGGGGTGGATGGAGAGCGGGGGGGGGGTGGATGGAGAGCGGGGGGGGGATGGAGAGCGGGGGGGGGTGGATGGAGAGCGGGGGGGCGATGGAGAGCGGAAGGGGTGAGGATTGAGAGCGGGGGGGGGGTGGGGATTGAGAGCGGGGGGGGGGTGGGGATGGAGAGCGGGGGGGGGGGTGGTGATGGAGAGCACGGGGGGGGGGGTCACCTTGTCCATGAGACCCACTTCCTGCTCCCTCAACCCTATTCCCACTAAACCGCTGACCACCCAACCTCCTTTTCTGGTCCCATGTTAGCTGACATTGTTAACAGTTCTCTCTCCTCAGGTATTGTCCCCCTCTCCCTCAAATCTGCCGTCATCACCCCTCTTCAAAAAACCAACCCTTGACCCCTCCGTCCTTGCAAACTACTGCCCCATCTCCAACCTCCCTTTCCTCTCCAACGTCTTTGAACGTGTTGTCTCCTCCCCAAAAAATCCATGCTACTCTTTCCCACAACTCCATGTTTGAATCCCTCCAATCAGGCTTCCGCCCCTGCCACAGTACCGAAACGGCTCTCATCAAAGTCACAATTTATATCCTTTGTGACTGTGACAAAGGTAAACTGTCCCTCCTCGTCCTTTTTGACTTGTCTGCAGCATTTGACACGGTTGACCACTCCATCCTCCTTCAATGCCTTTCCACCGTCGTCCAGCTGGGTGGGACTGCACTCGCCTGGTTCCATTCTTATCTATCTAATCATAACCAGAGAATCACCTACAATGGCTTCTCTTCCCACTCCCGCATCGTTATCTCTGGTGTCCCCCAAGGATCTATCCTTGGCCCCCTACTATTTCTCAGCTACATGCCGTCCCTTGGCGACATCATCCGAAAACACAGCGTCAGTTTCCACATGTACGCTGACGACACCCAGCTCTACCTCATCACTTCTCTCGACCCCTCCACTGTCTCTAAATTGTCATGCTGCTTGTCCAACATCCAGTTCTGGATGAGCAGAAATTTTCTCCAATTAAATATTGGGAAGACCGAAGCCATTGTTTTCAGTCCCTGCCACAAACTCCATTCCCTAGCCACTGACTCCATCCCTCTCCCTAACATCTGAGCCTGAACAACACTGTTCACAACCTTTATGTCATATTTGACCCTGAATAGAGCTTCCGACCACATATCCGCGGTAGTAACTAAGACCACCTATTTCCACCTCCGTAACATTGCCCGTCTCCGCCCTTGCCTCAACTCATCCGCTGCTGAAATCCTCATCCATGCCTTTGTTACCACTGGACTTGACTATTCCAACGCTCTCCTGGTCGGCCTCCCACATTCTACCCTACGTAAACTTGAGGTCATCCAAAACTCGGCTGTCCGTGTCCTAACTCGCACCAAGTCCCGTTCACCCTCGCTTACCTACATTGGCTCCCGGTTAAGCAATGCCTCGATTTCAAAATTCTCATCCTTGTTTTCAAATCCCTCCATGGCCCCTCCCTATCTCTGTAAAATCCTTCAGCCCCACAACCCCCCGAGATATCTGCGCTCCTCTAATTCTGCCCCTGTTGAGCATCCCTGATTATAATTGCTCCACCATTGGTGGCCGTGCCTTCTGTTGCCCAGGCCCTAAGCTCTGGAATTCCCTCCCTAAATCTCTCCGCCCCTCTACCTCTCTTTCCTCCTTTAAGACGCTCCTTAAAACCTACCTCTTTGACCAAGCTTTTGGTCACCTGCCCTAATTTCTCCTTCTGTGGCTCGGTGTCAAATATTTTTGCCTTATAACACTCCTGTGAAGCGCCTTGGGACGTTTTACTACATTAAAGGCGCTATATGAATACAAGCTGTTGTTGTTGGGTCTGGATGGAGAGCGGGGTCTGGATGGGGAACAGGGTCTTGATGGAGAGCAGGGTCTGGAGGGAGAGCGGGGTCTAGATGGAGAGCAGAGTCTGGATGGAGAGCGGGATCTGGAGGGAGAGCAGGGTCTGGATGGAGAGCGGGGTCTGGAGGGAGAGCAGGGTCTGGATGGAGAGCAGGGTCTGGAGGGAGAGCAGGGTCTGGAGTGAGAGCAGGGTCTGGATGGAGAGCGGGGTCTGGATGGAGAGCGGGGTCTGGATGGAGAGCAGGGTCTGGATGGAGAGCGGGGTCTGGAGTGAGAGCAGGGTCTGGATGGAGAGCAGGGTATGGATGGAGAGCGGGTCTGGAGGGAGAGCAGGGTCTGGATGGAGAGCGGGGTCTGGATGGAGAGCAGGGTCTGGATGGAGAGCGGGGTCTGGAGTGAGAGCAGGGTCTGGATGGAGAGCGGGGTCTGGAGTGAGAGCAGGGTCTAGATGGAGAGCAGGGTCTGGATGGAGAGCAGGGTCTAGATGGAGAGCAGGGTCTGGATGGAGAGCGGGGTCTGGATGGAGAGCAGGGTCTGGATGGAGAGTGGGGTCTGGATGGAGAACAGGGTCTGGATGGAGAGCGGGGTCTGGATGGAGAGCGGGGTCTGGAGGGAGAGCGGGGTCTGGATGGAGAGCGGGGTCTGGAGGGAGAGCGGGGTCTGGATGGAGAGCAGGGTCTGGAGGGAGAGCGGGGTCTGGATGGAGAGCGGGGTCTGGAGTGAGAGCAGGGTCTAGATGGAGAGCAGGGTCTGGATGGAGAGCGGGGTCTGGATGGAGAGCAGGGTCTGGAGTGAGAGCGGGGTCTAGATGGAGAGCGGGGTCTGGAGTGAGAGCAGGGTCTGGATGGAGAGCGGGGTCTGGAGTGAGAGCAGGGCCGGTTCTCGTGAGTCTCGTTGTGCGATTTAACATTCTCAGCAATCTCTCTGATGAAGTTAAAGTTCCGCTCACAACTGCTGGACAAAAGCCAAAAGCTGTACTATGATGTTTGGTGTCTGATAAATTCATAGCTGAATTCCAAACTTTGGTGAAAGAAAAAGATTGCAAAGCTTCGAACTGAATGGTGGTAGATGTTTGTTCAGTAAATGTACACGTGTGAAATAGATTTACTGTATTGTCTGAGTGTGTGTAAGATTTTTTTGGACAACACTGGGCAGGACAGTGGATATACTGCACAGTATTAACAGGAACAGTAAGAGCAATCTTACCACCATCCCAATGTCTGCATTCCACAAATAACCTCTCCTGATATTTAAAACATTCAATACACAAATTTGCTAAACACGTGATTGTTGGTTATGGAACAGGCTCCCTAGGGAGACGCTGGAAGCAGGTAGTACTGATTCATTCAAATACAAATGAGAGATTTCTTTCAGGAAATAACATTTTGGGATACGGTCTTTGATTAATTGGAGACATGACGTGAGGTGAGTGTAACAGGCTCGGGAGGAACAGGTGACTGTGGACCTCTGGTTCCCAAAGCTCTCCACCACAGGGGTTTTCCTCACCTCATGTCTGGGTCTGTTGTAGACTCACTGATAGAGATTGGTTGCTGTGATTAGTCAACAACGCCATTATTGTATCAGGGACTCCCAGGATGGTAGGTGAGCTAGATGGACCGTGGTCTTTTTTTGCCTAGCCTATGAACTCACTACCCTTGTCAAGAGCCACAATCCTGATTGGTCATTGATTGACAGCCACTCTCTGAGACCTCGCAGGAAGCAATTCCATTTTTTAAAACGCCTTAAAGAAAAAAAAATGTTCTTTCCCCAAACCAGTGTTCTGGTTGAAATGTTAACATTCATGTCTAAACTGCTTTGTAATTTATTATTACAATATCCCAGTGCAATTGTCCTTTGTATTTCTGGTGACACTTTTCCACACATTGGCCGAGATTTTACCGGCGCTCAGATTGTGGGTTCGGAGGTCGGTATCCCGCTGTCAACCCGCCTCCATGTCAGTTTCCCAAGTGTCGAGTCTGACATTCCTAAACAGACCAGACACCGAGCAGTGGGTCAGCCAATTTAGATAGTTAAAAGCTTTTTAAAAGCTAGTTAAGCAGGATTTTACCATGTACTTACCATTTTACCAGCTTTTCCACGAGTTTCCCGGCTTGCACGTCAGGTAAGTAGGTCAGGTGTTGTGTCAGCATGGAATGATTTATTAACCTGACAGTTGCAAATGTTCCATGAAAGCTCCCATTTCATAGGTCTTCACTGTCTAAGGTTAGAAGCTGTTACTTACTGCATTTGGAAGACAGATTGACCTTGATGCAGCTTGCAAGTGTTTGGAGCAAACTCTCTATCCAGTGTCACCTCATTGGAACAACCTCTCTCACCACTGACAGATTGCTTCTGTCATCTCAACCTCACCTGCCATCTATTCCATCAGCATCGGTACCCTTGAAAAAATCTCACTTTGGTCCTCAGAATCCCAACACGATCAGCCCCAACACCAGCATCATCGGGCACACCAGCAGCACCAACATCCACACCAACCTTCTTCGCAAGCAACTGAGGCTGCACAGGACACAGGGCATCAGCACCCGACCACATTGCTGCCTGGGATGCCAGGGATGGCCTCACCATGTCCAGATTTACTTCACTTAACACTGTACACCCTGGCTGCCACATGATTCACCAGGTTGGCACCACCCCACACCAACACCATAAAGCATCCCTACAATGTTCAAGCCATTCCTTTCACACTCACCACCATTGGGGTAGGGGGGGGGGGGGGGGTGGTACCGTTATGTCTCACCATTTACTGGAACTCACTAAGATACTTCCAAAGGTGCACACAAATCTGTCCAAGAAGGCAAAGTGTTGAAAATAAAGATTTCAATGCTTGACAACACATTAACAGAAACTTTACACAAACATTGGCTAAAGCACACAAGTGCATATCCTTGTGTGTTGTTAGTTTGAACGATTGGACAAGGATGAGGGTGAGTGTGAGGGGTGGCTAGTGAGATGGGGAAGTGATAACGTAGATAGAGAGGGATGGGTGGAGGTGCAAGGTAAGTTGGTGTGAGTAAGGATGTACAGGAGTAGGGTAGGGAAGGCAGAGTGATGGGGATGTAATGAATGGCACAGCAGGATGAGGTTGAGTGTGGCTTTGCAGTCACGTTTCGTGATCTACTGAGATCATTGAAAGGTTTGCGCCACTGCAGCCAGGTCAACCTGACAACATCCCTGCTTCTGCCCTGCTGTGCAATCAGGCTGCGTTGGTGTCCTGGGGAGGTCTCTTCCGCCCATGGGAAGGGAAGAGAACCTCCCTGTGTGCTGTGACTCTCTCCGTAAGCATATGGAGGGAGTAATGGGAGAGCCTGGGTGCCGCCGTGCACCTTTGTGCAGTGCTTGTCAGTGTTGGCAGCACCTCAATGCTGTAGAACACTGAAAGCACAATTGTCAAAATTAATGTAGCCATGGTCCCTTTAAGGAAACCAGCTGATGACGCATCATCAAATGACGTCCTCAGACCCGCTTCCTATTAATTGGCCGGGAACCTCGCAGGACGGCCTTAACAAGCCCCATCAATGGAAAATCATGTTGGAGGTCAGGATCTAGACAGATACGGGGTCCCCACATGGCACGGACGTCGCCCACGCACCACGGACGTCGCCCACCACAGACCCACTGAGGTTGGAAAAATCCAGCAGTGTTTATTGTTTGCTCTATTCAATGCCTTCCACGATGGGCTCTGAGCATCAATGCTAAAGGGATGTGGAAGTTAGCCACATGTGGCTCGTGGCTAATGTATTGGACAACAGTGATGTTGTATTCAGCAGACCAGAGTGTTCACTGAAGAACTATAGATAACTGTTTCCAAAGTCTGGTTTTGAATTTCATGTAACATCTAAAAATGATCCTGCTGGTTTGCCTTCTGGTACGCAGCAAAAGTGACAATGTTTACCGACTGACATAAAAACTACAAATTGCAGAGACGTTCAATAGGCGAATGTGCTTTGTTGCGGTGGAGGGAGATTTGAAAATAAATTTCTTATTATAACGCGCCCATTTTGGGAGTAAAATTCCTCCTGCTGATAATTTTACCCAAACTATTTTTGGTTACATTTGGTTGATTTTTAAAATTATAGATTTCTGGTATTATTTCAGATATATTGTATTGTTTATTCTTGTATTGTGTTGCATTTTGGAAGGAAGAATGAGAAGAGGCAATATAAACTGAACGATACAATTTTAAAAGGGGTGCATGAACAGAGAGACCTGGGAGTTCACGTACACAAATCTTTCAAGGTGGCAGATGTTAAGTCATACAGGATCCTGGGCTTTATAAATAGAGGCAGAGAGTACAAAAGCAAGGAAGTTGTCCTTTTTAGAACATAAGAAATAGGAGCAGGAATAGGCCACTTGGCCCCTCGAGCCTGCTCCGCCATTCAATAAGATCATGGCTGATCTTGGGCTCAAAGCCACTTCCCCGCCCGCTCCCCATAACCCTTCACTCCCTTATCTTGCAAAAATTTGTCTATCTCCACCTTAAATGTATTTAATGACCCAGCCTCCACGGCTCTCTGGGGCAGAGAATTCCACAGATTTACAACCCTCAGAGAGAAGAAATTCCTCCTCATCTCAGTTCTAAAAGGGCGACCCTTTATTCTGAGACTGTGCCCCCGAGTTCTAGATTTCCTCACGAGGGGAAACATCCTCTCTGCATCTACCTTGTCGTGCCCCCTCAGTATCTTATATGTTTCAATAAGATCACCTCTCATTCTTCTAAATTCCAATGAGTATAGGCTCAGCCTGCTCAACCTTTCCTCATAAGTCAACCCCCTCATCTCTGGAATTAACTTAGTGAATCGTCTCTGAACTGCCTCCAATGCAAGTATATCCTTCCTTAAATAAGGAGACCAAAACTGTACGCAGTACTCAAGGTGTGGTCTCACCAATACCCTGTACAGTTGTAGCAGGACTTCCCTGCTTTTATACTCCAACCCCTTTGAAATAAAGGAAAACATTCCATTTGCCTTTTTGATTACTTGCTGTACCTGCATGCTAACTTTTTGTGTTTCATGCACAAGGACCCCCAGGTCCCTCTGAACTGTAGCATTTTGTAATCTCTCTCCATTTAAATAATAGTTTGCTTTTTTATTTTTCCTGCCAAAGTGTATAACCTCACACTTTCCCACATTATACTCCATCTGCCAAATGTTTGACCACTCACTTAGCCTGTCTATATCCCTTTGCAGATTCTTTGAGTCCTCTGCACAACTTGCTTTCCCACCCATCTTTGTATCATCCGCAAACTTGGCTATATTACACTCGGTCCCTTCATCAAGTCATTAATGTAGGTTGTAAATAGTTGAGGCCCCAGCACCGATCCCTGTGGCACCCCACTAGTTACCGTTTGCCAACCGGAAAATTACCCATTTATCCCGACTCTCTGCTTTCTGTTAGTTAGCCAATTCTCTATGCATGCTAATATATTACCCCCAATTCCGTGAGGTCTTATCTTATGCAGTAACCTTTTATGTGGCACCTTATCGAATGCCTTCTGGAAATCCAAATACACCACATCCACTGGTTCACCTTTGTCCACCCTGCTCGTTACCTCCTCAAAGAACTCCAGTAAGTTTGTTAAACATGATTTCCCTTTCATAAAACCATGCTGACTCTGCTTGACTACATTATGATTTTCCAAATGCCCTGCTACTGCTTCCTTAATGAAGGACTCCAGCATTTTCCCAATGACAGATGTTAGGCTAACTGGTCTATAGTTTCCTGCTTTCTATCTCCCTCCTTTGTTAAATAGGGGTGTTACATTTGCGGTTTTCCAATCCGCTGGGACCTCTCCAGAGTCCAGGGAATTTTGGTATATTGCAACCAATGCATCCACTATCTCTGCAGCCACTTCTTTTAAGACCCTGGGATGCAGGCCATCTGGTCCAGGGGACTTGTCCTCTTTTAGTCCCATTATTTTACCGAGTACTATTTCCTTAGTGATAGTGATTGTCTTTAGTTCCCCCCTCCCTGTGGCCCCTTGATTATCCATTATTGGGATGTTGTTAGTGTCTTCTACCGTGAAGACAGATACAAAATATTTGTTCAGAGTCTCTGCCATTTCCCCATTATTAATTCCCCAGTCTCATCCTCTAAGGGACCAATGTTTACTTTAGCTACCCTCTTCCTTTTTATATACCTGCAGAAGCTCTTACTATATGTTTTAATGTTTCTTGCCAGTTTACTCTCATAATTTATCTTCTCTCTCTTTATATCCTTTGCTGGTTTTTAAAAATTTCCCAATCCTCTGGTCTCCCACCAATCTTGGCAACATTGTATGCCTTTGTTTTCAATTTGATACCATCCTTTACTTCCTTAGTTAGCCACGGATGGTGCTCCCTTCTCTTAAAATCTTTCTTTCTCACTGGAATATATTTTTGTTGATAGTTATGAAATATCTCCTTAAATGTCTGCCACTGCATTTCAACTGTCTTACCCTTTAATTTATTTTTCCAGTTTTATTTGAAAGTTCCTGAATTTTTTATTTCCTATTTCTGGTATTAATTCAAATTTCCAGTATTATTTATTTCAGATTTCTGATATTTTTAATTTCAAAATTTCTATATTTTTATCTCAGTTTTCTATATCTTTTATTTAAAATGTCTTATATTGTTTAATTTAAGTTTCATAGAATTTTTATGTCACGTTTTGATATCTTTTATTTCAAATTTCTATATTTTTAATTTTAATTTCTATACTTTTATTTTTAATTTCTTATATTATTTCAGATTTATTCATTTTATTTCAGATTTCTGTATTATTTCAAATTTTTGTATTTTTTTTTCAAATTTCTTATTTTGTTTAATTCAAATTTCTATATATTTATTTCAATTTCTTATATTTTTTATTTCAAATGTATATTATTCATCAAATTACTTGTATTTTATATTTCATATTTCTTGCATATATTTCAAATTCCCAGAATTTTATATTTCAGATTTCTTGTAATTTTATTTCAATTTTTTGATACTTTTTATTTCAGATTTCCAGTACTTATTTTAAATTTCTAGAATTTTTTAATTTCAGATTTCTTGTACATTTTATTTCAAATTTCCTGTAATTCTTTATTTCTGATTTCTTGTATTTATTTCAAATTTCATTTATTTTTAATTTTTAATTTCTGTATTTTTATTTCAAGTTTCTTATATATTTCATATTTCCATAATTTTTTTGTTTTCTTGTATTTTCATTTCAAATTTCCAGAATTTTTTAATTTCAAATTTCCAGGTTTTTATTTTAAATTTCTATATATTTTTTTAGATTTCTATGCTTTTTACATCAAATTTCCAGTGTTTTTATATCAAATTTCTAGTTTTATTTCAAATTCCTTGTATTTCCAGAACTTTTATTTTAAAATTGTTTCTTTTTTATTTCAAATTTCTTGCATTTATTTCAGATTTATTTTTTATATCAAATTTCTATATACTTTATTTCAAATTTCTTGTATTTTTTAGATTTCTTATATTTTTATTTCAGCTCTCTTTAAGAACCGACAAATTTCCAGAATGTTTTATTTCAGATTTCATGTATTTATTTCAAATAGCTATTTTTTATTTCAAATTTCTGTAACGTTTTAAATTTCTATATTTTTTATTTCAGATTTCCTTTATTCATCAAATTTCATGTATTTCTTATTTCAAATAGCTATTTTCTTAATTTCAAATTTCCAGAACTTTTTATTTCAAATTTCTATATTTATTTCAGATTTCCTTTATTCATCAAATTTCTTGTATTTTTTATTATGGCTCTATTTAAGTTTTTAATTTAGATTTCTACATTTTATTACAGATTTCATGTATTTTATTCATCCCGACCCCGCTGCTGGCTCCATCCCGCTCTGGGAAATGATTTTACGTTGATAGGGCTTGTTAAGCCCACCCAGTCCGTTTCCCGGTCCAATTAGAGGAAGCGGGTCTGGTGCTTTCATTCATGATTCGTTATCAGCCGGTTTCCTTTAAGGGACCATGGTCAACTTTATTTTAACATTTGTGCTGTCAGTGTTCTACAGCACTGAAGTGCTGCAAACATTGATAATGACTGCACAGAGGTGCAGGGTTGCACCCAGGTTCTCCCATGACTCCCTCCATATACTTATGGAGGGAGTCACAGCACGCAGGGAGGTCCTCTTCAGGAGACTGCCCCAGGAGACCAACACAGCCTGGTTGCACATTGCACAGGAGGGCACAAGCAGGAATGTCGTCAGGACCTGGGTGCAGTGGCGCAAAACTTTCAATGATCTCATTAGATCACAAAACGTTCGTACAAAGCCACACTCACCTTCATCCTGCTGTGCCTCTCATCACATCCCCATCACTCTGCCTTCCCTACTCTACCCCTGCACATCCTTACTCACACCAACTTACCTTGCACCTCTATCTACATTATCACATCCCCATCTCACTAGCCACTCCTCACACTCACCCTCATCCTAGAGCAATCATACCAACTAACTACAAAGGGTGTTTTATCCAATGTTCATGTAAAGCTTCTGTTACTGTGCTGTCAAACATTGAAACCTTTATTTTCAACACTTCGCGTTCTTGGACAGATTTGTGTGCACATTTGGAAGTGGCTTAGTGAGTTGCAGTGAATGGTGAGACGTAACCGTACCCCCCGCAATGGTGGTGAGTGTGAAAGGAATGGCTTGGACATTGTAGGGATGCTTTATGGTGTTGGTGTGGGGTGGTGCCAACCTGGCACATCATGTGGCAGCCAGGGTGTACAGCATCAGGTGAAGTAAATCTGGCTATGGTGAGGCCATCCATGGCGTCCCAGGCAGCAATGTGCTCGGGTGCTGATGCCCTCTGTCCTGTGCAGCATCAGGTGATTGCGGAGAAGGTTGGTGTTGTTGCTGGTGCAGCTGGTGTTGGGGCTGATCATGGTCGGATTCTGAGGACCAAGGTGAGACAGTATAAACGGTACCCATGTTGATGGAATAGATGGCAGGTGAAGTAGAGATGACAGAAGCATTCTGTCAATGGTGAGAGAGTTCTTCCAATGAGGTAAGAGTAAATGGAGAGTGGAAAGCCTGCAGAATCTGTGCTGGAAATGGACTGAGAAACAGCTTGTGGCTGAGGAAAGTGATGATCTGTTAGGTGGGAGCTTTTACTGTACATTTGAAGCTGTCAAGTAATCAGCTGGAGCAATGGCCACAGAATCCCCGCCTCCGGCTGACAGCCGTGGTCCCCGAACAACGTGGTTCCCGTGGCCATGAAGTTAAAATGAAAAGATGAGTTAAAAAAGCCCGTTTATGGTCTGTCAACTCAATTGGGTCGCCCGCCGCTGCCTGTCGGGTCTGCTCAGCGCTGACAGACCCGACATTGGGAAAGGCGCGTTGTGGCGGGTTGACAGTTGGGTCCTGACCTGCTGTAAAAAAAAATCTAATTTCCCACCCAACCCGCCAACGATCCTGCCCGCTGACCCCCCCCGCCCCCCCACCCCCGAAAATTCCGGCCTATGTTTTTTTTTACAGATTTTTATACATTTTATTTCAAATTACCAGACATTTTTTTTTGTGATTTATTATATTTTTTATTTCAAATTTCTTATACATTTTATTTTAGTTTGTCAGTATTTTCTATTTCAAATGCGTTGTATTTGTTATTCTTCTATATTTCCATTAGAAATTTCTGGAATTTATTTCAGTTTTCTTGCATATTTTTATTTTATATTTCCAGAATTTTTTTATTTCAGATTTCTTTTAATCATCAAATTTCTTGTATTTTCTATTTCAGCTCTCTTTAAGTACCAATTAGTTTCCAGCTTTTTCTATTTCTGATTTTTTGTATTTATTTCAAGATTCAATTATTTTTTCTTTTAATTTTCTATTTTTTAATTCATATTTCTTATACATTGTATTTCAAATTTCCAGAATTTTGTAATACAGATTTTTTGCAATTTTTACTTCAAATATCCAGAATTTTTTATCTTATATTTTTATTTCAAATTTTTTTATTCCTCAAATTCCTTGTATTTTTAAAATTTTTCTTGCATATTATATTTCAACATAACAACAACTTGCGTATATATATAGCACCTTTAACGTAGTAAAACGTCCCATGGCGATTCACAGGAGTGTTATATGTAAAAAATTTGACAAAAAATTTCATTTCACAGAATTTTTTATTTCTGATTTCTGTATTTTTTATTTCTGATTTCTTGTAATATTCTTTCAATTTTTCCAGTATTTATGTTAAGTTTCCATAATTTATTTCAGATTACTTGTACTTTTTATTTCAGATTTCCAGAATTTTTTTCTGATCGCTTGTATTTTTTAATTCAAATTTCTTAGAATCATAGAAATTTATGGCACAGAAGGAGGCCATTTGGCCCATCGTGTCTGTGCCGGCCGGAAAAGAGCCATCTAGCCTAATCCCACTTTCCAGCTCTTGGTCTGTAGCCCTGTAGGTTACGGCACTTCAAGTGCATATCTAAGTACTTTTTAAATGTGATGAGGGTTTCTGCCTCGACCACCCTTTCAGGCAGTGAGTTCCAGACCTCCACCATCCTCTGGGTGAAAAAAGTTCTCCTCAACTCTCCTCTAATCTTTCTACCAATCACTTTAAATCTATGCCCCCTGGTTATGGACCTCTCTGCTAGGGGAAATAGGTCCTTCCTATCCACTCTATCTAGGCCCCTCTTAATTTTATACACCTCAATCAAGTCTCCCCTCAACCTCCTCTGGTCCAAAGAAAACAACCCGAGCCTATCCAATCTTTCCTCATAGCTAAAATTCTCCAGTCCTGGCAACATCCCCGTAGATCACCTCTGTACCCTCTCTAGTGCAATCACATCTTTCCTGTAATGTGGTGACAAGAACTGTACAGTACTCTAGCTGTGGCCTAACTAGTGTTTTATAGTTCTAGTATAACCTCCCTGCTCTTATATTCTATGATGTGGAGATGTCGGTGTTGGACTGGGGTGGACAAATGTGAGAAGTTGCACAACACCAGGTTATAGTCCAACAGCTTTATTTGAAATCACAAGCTTTCGGAGCGCTGACGAAGGAGCAGCGCTCCGAAAGCTTGTGATTTCAAATAAATCTGTTGGACTATAACCTGGTGTTGTGCGACTTCTCACACTTATATTCTATGCCTCAGCTAATAAAGGAAAGCATCCCGTATGCCTTCTTAACCACCTTATCTACCTGTCCTGCTACCTTCAGGGATCTGTGGACATGCACTTCAAGGTCCCTTTGTTCCTCTACACTTCTTAGTATCCTACCATTTATTGTATATTCCCTTGCCTTGTTAGCCCTCCCCAAATGCATTACCTCACACTTCTCCGGATTGAGTTTCATTTGCCACTTTTCTGCCCACCTGACCAGTCCATTGATATCTTCCTGCAGTCTACAGCTTTCTTCCTCACTATCAACCACACGGCCAATTTTTGTATCATCTGCAAACTTCTTAATCATGTCCCCTACATTGACGTCTAAATCATTGATATATATCACAAAAAGCAAGGAACCTAGTACTGAGCTCTGCAGAACCCGACTGGAAACAGCCTTCCAGTCACAAAAACACCCGTCGACCATTAACCTTTGCTTCATGCCACTGAGCCAATTTTGGATCCAACTTGCCACTTTCCCTTGGATCCCATGGGCTTTTACTTTTCTGACCAGTCTTCCATGTGGGACCTTGTCAAAAGCCTTGCTAAAATCTTATTTTTAGACTTTTTATTTCAGATTGCCAATTTTTTTTTCAAAAATCTTGTTTTTTCTATTTCAGATTTCTTGTACTTTTTATTTAAAATTTCTTGAATGTTTTATTTCTGATTGTATTTTTTTTCAAATTTTATTTAATTTTATTTCAAATTTCTATATTTTTTATTTTATTTTTCTTGTATATTATATTGCAAATTTACATAATTCTTTTAATGTTTTCTTGTATTTTTTATTTCAAATTTCCCGAATATTTTATTTCAGCTTTCTTATATCTTTTTATTTCAAATTTGGTGTATCTTTTAATTTCAAATTTCTTATATTTTTAAATCTGATTTCTTGTATTTTTATTTCAAATATTCAGTATTTTTTATTTCAGATTTTTTATATCTTTAATTCAAATTTCCAGTATTTATTTCAAATTCCTTGTATTTTTAATTTCAGATATCTTATATATTTATATCAAATTTCCAGTATTTTTAATTTCAGATTTCTTGTATTTTTTATTTCAAATTTCCTGTATTTCAAAGTTCCAGAATTTTTAAAATTAATTTCTTGTATTTTTTATTTCTTGTATTTCAAATTTCCAGAATTGTTTTTCTGATTTCTTGAATTTTCTATTTGAAATTTCCAGAATTTTTTATTTCAGATTTATTGCATGTGTTATTTTGTCATATTTTCATTTCAGAATCCATATATTTTTTATTTAAATTTTCTTATATTTTTAATTCAAATTCCCAGTATTTTTTATTTTAGATTTCTTGTATTTTTATTTCAGATAGCTTATATTTTTATATCAAGTTTATTTAGTTTTTTTATTTCAAATTTCTATATTTTCTTTTCCAGATCTTTAATTTTTTATTTCAAATTTGCAGAAAGAAGTGGAGTTGGTCAGGGAATGTGAGTGGAGAGGGACACAAACAAGTGATTAGAGATGTCCTTATCTGTGATTGACACAACAAATGCATTTATATAGCACCTTTAACGTAGTAAAACGTCCCAAGGTGCTTCACAGGCACGTTAACAAGATTTGACACCGAGTCATATAAGAAGATATTAGAAATAACAACAGAAAACGCTGGAAAAACTCAGCAGGCCAGGCAACATCCGTGGAGAGAGAAAGAGAGTTAACGTTTCAGGTCGAAACCCTTCGTCGGAACTGAAAGAGCTCTTTCAGTTCCGACGAAGGGTTTCGACCTGAAACGTTAACTCTCTTTCTCTCTCCACGGATGTTGCCTGGCCTGCTGAGTTTTTCCAGCGTTTTCTGTTGTTATTTCGGATTTCCAGCATCCGCAGTATTTTGCTATCGTAAGAAGATATTAGGACTAGTGACCAAAAGTTTGTTCAAAGAGGTAGGTTTTAAGGAGCGTCTTAATCAAGAGAGAGGTAGAGAGGCGGAGAGGTTTAGGGAGGGAATTCCAGAGCTTAGGGCGTAGGCAGCTGAAGGCACGGCCACCAATTGTGGAGCGATTAAAATCGGGGTTGCGCAAGAGGCCAGAATTGGAGGAGCACAGAGATCTCGGTGGGTTGTAGGGAGGGGGCAAGGCCATGGAGGGATTTGAAAGCAAGTCCGGCTGTTGCCGGACGAGAAGCCCATGTAGGTCAGCGAGCACAGGGGTGGATGGGTGAACAGGAGATTTGGATGAGTTCAAGTTTATGTAGGTGGAAGATGGCAGAGCATTGACATGATAGAAGTAGAGAGGTCACAAGAGATGGCATAAGGGGATGTCCATGAATATGGGTAGCATGTTTGTAAGGAGGGAGAAATGAAGTGAGGATAGGAGGGCAGTGAACTCTGGAGAGAGGGGGATGATGAGTTGAATTGGCTGAGGATGAGAAGTCGCTTGGGTGCAGATGCTGAGGGAGGAAAGCAGTGAGGATATCTCGGTGAGAAACTTGGTGGGGTACTTGGGCGAGTGGCAGAGAACGAGGATTTTAAAGGAGGTGAGAGGGGTGGAAAAAGGTGGGACGCTCAAAATTTCAGATTTCTTGTTTTTTTTACTTTAAGTTTCTTGTATATTTTATTTCAAATTGCCAGTATTTTTCATATTTTAAATTTCTGGAATTTATTTCAGATTTCCAGTGTTTTCTGTTGTTCCTTTTCACGATCATTTTTAACAGCAAATCTCCTAGTAAAATAAATAATGCATCTTGAGCTGGTGAGACGGGGAAGGATGAGCCTGACTTGGGGGGAGGGGCGGCCGCTCTGCAGAAAATGGGCGACTGACTGACTTTGCTCAGGCGCCATCACCCGGCCCCGCTTGCACTTGAGGTGCCGCTGACTATCATAAAACCTTCGGTGTCCTTCAACAACTCTGGAACACTTGAAACGGGTAGGCCAGCCTCACCAATCGTTTCCCCCCTCTCTCACCACAGGGTAGAAGCAGAGACCGGCTCTTGGCTCCAGTCCAGGCTCCTTCCATCCGCCGCGCCGCCATTTTGTGCGCCCGCCTCCGCCCGGAGAGTGCGCATGCGCCGCGTGCCGAGCCGAGGGAGAGGTCACGAACTCTGACCCGCGGCGGAGCCGAGAACCGGGGGGAACGGCCGGGGCTTTTCCGCCCGTTTGAAAATAACGTCTGAGGTAAGAGGCGGAAACGGCGCCTGAACTCTCCCCTCCGCCCGGCCCGCGCCGTGCCTGGCGCCCGAGGCCCGATTGGCGGCAGATGCGGATACCCGCCAGGCTCAGGCCCAGGCGCCGCCCAGCAGCCCGCGACTGCGAGTGAGGAGAATCTGTGCGGGAACCGGGTCCCCGCCGCCGGAGCGGGCCTCGGCCTTCCCTCCGCCGCTTCAGCCGGCCACCGTGCGGCGGCTGTTTGTGAGGAGGCGGCCCCTCCCCGGGGGGGGGGGGAGCCGAGCGGCCAGTCCCGGGCTCTTCGGCCCCGCGGCCCAGGCCCCGCTCCTCCGCCGCTTGCTGCGGCCCGCCGGTCGCTTTTGCATATCTGACGACAGCGGTTCACCCCCTCTCCGTGACCTTTCACCCGAGCAGCCTCGGCTCCCGGCCGGCCTCCGGCCTCCTCTCAGCCCAGGAGGGCCCGACTGCTGCAACCCGGCCCGACCCGCAGGCTCGACCCATGGCCCAGCGCTCCCTCACTTTCCCCCCACCCCCGGGGGGCGAGTGCGATCGCATCAACCCGCGGGCCCCGCTGTGTAAAAGCCATGAGGCCCCCCTCGGCGGCTCTCTGGCCGGTTACTAGTGATCGGATTGCGCGCAGTCAGCGGGCTGGATTTGTGTCGTACCCCAATGCAGAGTGTGCGCCCTCCCGCAAGCGAGGGAGTCCAGTCCCCTGCCGAGGGATCACTTCATCTTTGAAAACTCCGGCTCCCCCCTAAAATGAGTCCTTTTGTTGCAAATAAACATGGCAAATGTGGGAATATTACACGGCGAGCTGCAGCCCGATGATGTCAAGTGCAAGAGCTGAAAGGGGAGCGGGAGCAAATGTAACCTGGACATTTGACCACAAAACAGACAAAAGCTTGAGTTTAAAAAACTATATACGGTAATGAGTAGGAGGTGTGCTCGTGTCTGTACATTTTGTTTCTTTGAAGGATGTGAGGATCTGATGTGAAAATGAAAAAATTGCAGGGCTATGGCGAAAGAGCAGGGATTGGGACTAATTGGATAGGCACGATGGGCCGAATCTGTGCTGCAAGATTTTATGATTCCAATTGCCTTCATACCAGAAAAAGGATATTGAAGCATTGCAGAAAGATTTACCAGAATTCAGAGGGTGCAAGTAACAGGAAAGCTTGGAAAAGAGAGGACTAAGCAGAGACATGATGGATAGAAGTATGAAGAGGTTCGATAGAGTGGACGTGGAGAAACTCTTTCCACTTGTACGCGAGTCCAGAACAAGGGGGCGTAAACATAATATAGCCCCTAACAGATCATTGTAAAGAATTTAGGAGGAATTTCTTTACACAGACAGTGATGATAATGTGAAACTCGCTGCCACATAGAGTGGTTGAAACAGATAGCATTGACACTTTTAAGGGGAGGCTTGATGCATAGATGATGAGGAGGGAGGGATGCGGGGAGCAGGATGGGAAGAGGTGAGTGGGAGGATGCTTGTGTGGAGTATAAACACCGGCACAGCTCAGTTGGGCTGAATGGCCTGTTTGTGCTGTATGTATATAATTGGTTGCAGTATCCCTGTTACATGCTCCATCCAGTTTTGTATTATAATAAGGGTGGTTACAATGGCCACAGACTTCAACCTGATTAATATGCGATTGAATCTTGTACTTGAGCTGCAGTGATAATTGGGATTTAATAAACTGCATACTATATAGGAGCAGCACATTTTCTGTATGTGGGTGGGTGTGTTTAACACCACAACTTCAATGTCGCTGTCAAGTGATTTCTACTCTTCGGTAGTAAATTTGGAGTTTGGGCATGGCCTGAAGCCCTGTATGACTGCAACTCCAGTGCAGTGCTAAACCAGGTTTAAAGAGCACTCAGGGCATGCACTGGATCCCTTGGACACTTTTTTTAAACCTACCTTGTGTGCATTTAAGTGTTTAGGCAGTGGGGATTCTGCCGTCCAGACTTTCTATGTTTTGTCTGTTGGGAGAGGAGTTCTGTGCATGCGTTTAGTCCCACGTGCAGAGGTCTCTCCAGAGCAGCAGAATTGGAGTTCTAGCCAGGTGATGCAAAAGAGTGGTAGCTGCAGTGAGCTGCTAGTAGTAACACATTGAGGCCTCATAACTTGAAGCTTCAGTTATTTATGTCTAAATTTGCTGATGTATTCACCCTTGGAACATGTTCTAGTGGTTGCTGGAGTCTGCAAAGAAGGCCAACTGATGACTGTCCTACTGACACTGCCCATTGAGCACTGCCCCAGGTGATCCCTCTTCAGTTCAGATTCAGAGTTGCATGTTATTTGATGTTCTTAGGTTGCATTAGGCAACGGGGGAATATCTGACATGTCCAGTGCAGTTTTCTGTGACCTTCAGCATGCAGAGTTAAATTTGTGAGATATCTGCCCTAATTACAATTCTCTTTGGTTACACCTTGTTATTGTCATTTAGTAAACCTATATATAAGGTTGTGGACCCTATATCCCTTCCATCAGAAAGACTGCCTACTTCCACCTCCAGAACACTAACCATTCCCACCTCTGCCTCAGCCCATCTGCTGCCAAAACTTTCATCCATGCCTTTGTCACTGTCTGATGCGACAATTCCAGTGCTCTCCTCCGGGCCTCTCATCCTCCACGCTTTGTAAACTTCAGCTCACCCAAACCTCTGCTACCCCTATCCTATCCCACACCAAGTCCTGCTCACCCTTCATCTCTGTCATTATTGACCTACATGAGCTTCCGGCGCGCCCCCCCCCCCCCAACGCCTCAAATTTAGAATTCTCATCCTGGTCTTTAAATCCCTTTGTGGCCATGTCCCTCCCTGTCTCTATGTCCTCTCCAGCCCACCCACCCCCACCCCCCCACAGCAGAGAACTCTGATTCTCCAACTCTGGCCTCGTGAATCCCCCCCGTCCCTTCACCTCCCCATTCGTGACAGTGCCTTCAGCCATCGAGGGATTCACCCCCATAAACTCCATCACCTCCCGCTCCTCTTTTAAGACACTCCTTAAAATCTACCTCTTTGACCCCTTTTGATGTACATTTTTTATCTGTTTTTGCTTCTGTGAAGCATTTGGGACATTTTTCTACATTTAAAGATGGTGTATAAATGCAGGTTGTATATTGGAAGTTGTGGGGGTAGTTTTACTGTGTTGTTTGGAAGTTTTTAACAGATAGTTAATTGATTCCTATGATGGACCACTTTTTAAAATTAAAAACATGAATATGCACCAGATATTTTCTTGGGTTAAGTAATCCACAAGTGGACCTTTACTGTCCAGTATCCAATTAAATGATAGCCTGATGTGGGGATTGCTCATATGTACTGAAAGAAAGACTTTCATTTCTATAGCGCCTTTCACAATCGCAGGATGCCCTAGAGCATTTTACAGCCAGTGAATACTTTTGAAGTGTAGTCATTGTTGTAATGCAGGAAATGCAAAGGCCAATTTGTACACAGCAAGCTCCCACAAATAGCAATGAAATAAATGACAAGATCATCTGTTGTTTAGGTTTTGGTTGAGGGATAAATGTTGGCCAAGACACTGGGAGAACTCCCCTGCTCTTCGAATAGTGGCTTTGGGATATTCTACATCGAACTGAGGGGACAGACATGGCCTTGGTTTACCGTCTCATCCAAAAGACGGCACCTCCAACAATGCAGCACTCCCTCAGCACTGCACAGGAGTGTCAGCCTAGATTATGTGCTCAAGTCTCTGGAGTGGGACTTGAACCCACGACCTTCTGACTCTGAGACGAGTGTGCTCCCAACTGAGCCATGACTGACACCTACATACTGAATATACGTACACAATCTCGACGTGCCTCCATTCTGTCTTTTCAGAAGGTAGACTGAACAGCACTAATGAGGCGAGGCCGACTGAGCCAACAAAGTGGTTTATTTTATATAAAATGTATGAATGACCAGGACACAGGTTTCTAATGAGGTGCATCTATTTAAATCACGCAGCTTTGCCCTTTTATGGGATGAACTCATTTTACAAGTTTGCAGTCCCTAAACATACTGGCAATAACCATTTCTCTTGCAGACCATATGCATTTATGCCTCAGTCTAGAGTCTCCCTCCGGCTGACTAGAGAGCAAGATCTCTATGTCTCTGGCTCAGACATCCTTCTCCAGAGAAAGAGAGAGAGAAGCTGACATCTGGCCCCTCTCTCAACTCTGCCGAGAATTGGTCTGCCAAGCTGCCAGTTAAAGTGACCTTGAATGGAAAAAGAAACCCTCTTGTGGAAGCTTCCGGCGCCCATCCCCATGCTGGGTGTATTAAATAAAAAAAAATTCCAGCAACATGGTGCAAACTGCTCTGGGATGTGCTCAATGACTTTCCATTGTCTCAACACTAATTTGATGTACAATGTTGATGGCTAGCTAGTGTGGTATTCCACTTGGGTCCCAACCTGAATGATTTTCTAAATGGTGTGCGTATCTCTGGAATTTAGCCCATTGTAAACAGAATCCAACTTCATAACATCATCATTAAAATTGAACCAAAATCCCTTCTCGGCCAAATAGTTGAAAGTTTTGAAATGTTAAAACCACCATATTGTATTTTTTTAAGGGTTCAAAATTAGTATGGACAGTGGTGGGTGGGAGTGATTGTAAGAAAATAATCTCGAGACGTTTAGATGTCTTGAGCCTCGAGCAATTTGCCACCTGAATCTTGAGTTGCGATTTCAGTTTTTTTTTACTGCTATTGACATAAAAAGGACCCAAAACTAAATGAAACACTTAATAAAATATGCAGTATAATACAGCTTGTTGCCTTGGAGCTAGTTACAAGGCTGCAGTATAATCTCAGTTGATAGTAAAGCACAAGTTGTACTTGTGTTCATAAGCATCAGATGAACATCCTTCGTTAGATTAAATCCTCAAAGTTAACTCTAAAGTATCTGTAATTCTATTAGTTTGATAGTTGTTCTGTGACCTGGTATATTTGCAAACAAATTACAAAACAGCTACAGCAATGTTGTGGGGCAGAGGGGTTAGATCAGGTATAGCATAACTTGAGATTTAATACAACAATTGGGATTGATGCAAGTTGTAATTCACCAATTGCCATCTGTTTGCATCAGAGTGTCTCCTTATAGTTTTCAGAATTTTAAGATAATTGGTATCATCCCTGTGTTACTGCCAATCCCTGCCAATTGAGATGATTCAAGTTTCTGCTGCAAAATAATATATAAAGAGGCGGTATGTTTTTCTTAATTTGTTTGTCCGCAAATAGGTGGTCCACTGTACTCCTAACCTACCTGTTCTCCTGCAACTGCATCATCTGCAACGGTGGAGGTGACATTGATCTGTTACATCTGTCGTTGAACTACATGCAGTCTGGGGCATGGAGTCCGACTGGAAGTGGGCAAGATCATATAAAGCTGTAGCCTGTGCAACCTGTCCCTGTTTAAAATGGCTGGATTGCGATTGCCAGCTGGCTTGTTACTGTAATTGTATTTTTAAACTTTGGCATTGAGCTGGTGGAATCACAATAGTAGTGATTTTGCAGCCAGCAGTACCTATTTAAAGCATAACTCTCCTTGCACTGATATGTTATCTGGTTTTGACTGGGTTGCTATTTCTACTTTTGAAGTCCGTGAAGATTATAAATCACTTTTGATAATGAATGCTAGAAGAAAATAAAGCTACTTGCAATCTTCAACATGACGCTATACAGAACAATGGTGTCCAGCAATAGTCTGAAGGTTAGTGCTCTGTTTTGGATGTTTATTCCAGTCATTACTGTAAAAAAAATAACTTCAGGTCTCTGAAGAGTAAAGGAAGCAGAACATAAAGCTCTTGTTATTCCCAGTTCTCTGTGTGCAAGTTTACTGAGAATTTGCAGGCGGATACTGTAGTTAACCTAGCAAGATTGATCTTTTTAAAAAAAAAATCAATTTCCATAATTTTTACCTTGGAATTACCTCCCTAAACCTCTCCCCCTCGCTACCTCTCCCTCCTCCTTTACAACGCTCTTAAAATCTACCTCTTTGACCAAGCTTTTGGTCACCTGTCCTTATGTGGCTCGGTGTCAAATTTTGACTGATGATACTCCTGTGACGTTCCTTGGGACGTTTTGCTACGTTAAAGGTGTTATATAAATGCAAGTTGTTGTTGGGTTATGAGTAAAATAATCTATGTCACTGGTGGTAAGGCAGCTGGTGTTTTATGTAGGGCTGTTGCTAAAATGATTCTGTATAATGCTCCTGTGAAGCGCCTTGGGACGTTTTACTACGTTATAGGCGCTATATAAATACAAATTGTTGTTGTAGTCCTGCGTAGCCAGAGCTGTAGAGATGAATGAGCAACAGGAAATTTGTGCAATATTTATATAAAAATAAATCTGTATTCGGTGCTTGATAACTTACCCAATACTGTAGTTTCATAAAAGTATTCTGCTAGCTTCTCTGGTGGCTAAGCTGGTCGAAGCCTTACGCAGCTGAGCCACATGGACAGGATGGTCCCAATTTTGATTGCCTGACCTGTGCTGAGTTAGCTGATCTTGGGTGCTAACATTGACATAGGTGCCCCAGGGTCAGCAAGGAGAAAATCGACAGGGGTTCCTCCTCATCCCTGTACCAATGCCTTCCTAGTGGAAGTGCTACATTTACCTAAAATAACAAGGTGTTCTGTTATAAGAACGTAAGAAATAGGGGCAGGAGTAGGCCATGCGGCCCCTTGAGCCTGCTCCACCATTCAGTAAGATCATGGCTGATCTTCAACCTCAACTCCACTTTCCCGCCCTATCTCCACATCGCTTGATTCCCCTAGAGTCCAAAAATCTATCGATCTCAGCCCTGAACATACTCAACGATTCAGCATCCACAGCCCTCTGGGGCAGAGATTTCCAAAGATTTACAATCATCTGAGTGAAGAAATTCCTCCTCATCTCAGTCTTAAATGGCTGACCTCTTATCCTGAGACTATGTCCCCTAGTTCTAGACTCTCCAGCCAAGGGAAATCTCTCAGCATCTACCCTGTCAATCCCCCTCAGAATCTTATATGCTTCAATGAGATCACCTCTCATTCTTCTAAACTCCAGAGAGTATAGGCCCAATCTACTCAATCTCTCCTCATAGGACAACCCTCTCATCCCAGGGATGAATCTAGTGAACCTTTGTTACACAGCCTCTGAGGCAAGTATGTCCTTCCTCCGATAATGAGACCAAAACTGTGCACAGTACTCCAGGTATGGTCTCACCAAAGCCCTGTACAATTGTAGTAAGACTTCCTTACTCTTGTATTCCAACCCCCTTACAATAAAGGCCCACATGCCATTTGCCTTCCTAATTGCTTGCTGTACCATAATGCTAACTTTCTGTGTTTCCTGTATAAGGACACCTAAATCTCCCTGAACACCAACATTTAATAGTTACTCACCATTTAAAAAATATTCTGTTCTTCTATTCTTCCTACCAAAGTGAATAACCTCCCATTTCCCCACATTATGCTCCATCTGCCACCTTATTACCCACTCACTTAACCTGTCTATATCTATTTACAGGCTCTTTGTGTCCTCCTCACAGCTTACTTTCCCACCTAGCTTTGTATCGTCAGCAAACTTGGATATATTGTACTCAGTCCCTTCATCTAAATCATTAATGTAGATTGTAAATAGTTGATGCCCAAGCACTGATCCTTGGATTTTATTTGGATGAGGGGACTAAATGTAACATTTCCAAATTTGCTGATGATGCAAAGCTAGGTGGCAGTGTCAGTTGTGAAGAGAATGTGAAGAGGCTTCAAGGGGATCTCGACAGGCTCAGTGAGTGGGCGAGAACATGGCAGATGGAATATAATGTGAAGTTATCCACTTTGGTAGAAAAACAGAAAGGCGTATTTCCTAAATGGTGAAAGATTGGGGAATGCAGATGCTCAAAGGGACCTGGGTGTCCTTGTACATGAGTCACTGAAAGTGAATGTGCAGGTGCAGCAAGCCATTAGGCAGGCAAATGGTATTCTGGCCTTCATTACAAGAGGATTTGAGTACAGGAGTAAAGAAGTCTTACTCCAATTATATAGGGCCTTGGTGAGACCACACCTGGAGTACTGTGTACAAAGTTGGTCTCCTTACCTAAGGAAGGATATACTTGCCATAGAGGGAGTGCAACGAAGGTTCACGAGATTGATTCCTGGGATGGCGGAACTGTCGTATGAGAAGAGATTGAGTAAACTAGGCCTGTATTCTCTTGAATTCAGAAGAATGAGAGGGGATCTCATTGAAGCATACAAAATTATTACAGGGCTTGATAGGGTGGATGCTGGGAGAATGTTTCCCTTGGCTGGGGAGTCTAGAACCAGGGTCCACAGCCTCAGGATAAAGGGTAGGCCATTCAGGACTGAGATGAGAAGAAATTTCTTCACACAGGGTGGTGACTCTTTGGAGTTCTCTACCCCAGAGGGTTGTAGAGGCTCAGTCATTGGGTATATTCAAAACAGAAGTCGATAGATTTCTGACTAGTAAAGGCATCAAGGGATATGGTGATAGGGCCGGTGAATGGAGTTGAGGCAGAAGATCAGCCATGATCTAATTGAATGGCGGAGCAGGCTTGAAGGGCCGAATGGCCTACTCCTATTTCTTATGTTCTTATGGTACCCCACTAGTTGCAGCCTGCCAACCAGAAAATGACCCATTTATCCCTACTCTCTGCTTTCTGTCCGTTAACCAATCCTCTATCCATGCTAACCTTATCGAATGCCTTTTGGAAATCTACATGTACTGCATCCACTGGTCCCCCTTTATCTACCTTGTCAGTTACATCCTCAACAAACTCTAATAAATTTGTTAAACACGATTTCCCTTTCATAAAACCATGTTGACTCTGCCTAATCATATGATTTTCTAATAGTGCCTTTAACGTAGCAAAACGTCCCATGGCGCTTTACCGGAGAGTTATCGATTTTTGACACCGAGCTATATAAGGAGTTTATAGGACAGATGACCAAAAGCTTGGTCAAAGACGTAGGTTTTAAGGAGCGTCTTAAAGGAAGAGAGAGAGGCGGAGTGGTTCAAGGAGGGAATTCCAGAGCTTAGGGCCCAGGCAGCTGAAGGCGCTGCGCCAATGGTGTGGCGATTAAAATCGGGGATGTACAAGAGGCCAGAATTGGAGGAGCGCTGAGATCTCGGAGGGTTGTAGGGCTGGAGGAGGTTACAGAGATGGGGAGGGGCGAGGCCAGGGAAGGATTTGAAATAAATGATGAGAATTTTGAATTCAAGGTGTTGGTAGGTCAGCGAGCACAGGGGTGATGGGTGAACAGGACTTGGTACGAGTTAGAATACAGGCAGCAGAGTTTTGGATGAGCTCAAGTTTATTTAGAGAGGAAGATGGTCGGCTGGCTAGGAGAGCATTGAAATAGTCAAGTCTAGAGGTAACAAAGGCATGGATGAGGGTTTCAGCAGCAGATGAGCTGAGGCAGGGGCGGAATCGGGCGATGTTACGGAGGTGGAAATAGGCGGTCTTAGCGGCCCATTCAAACTACCGGGTATGTGTGTTTTTTTTCCATTTAAAAGCCAGTGAGCAGCCCTCACGGGACCTCCAGACCGCTGCGCGGCAGTGCAGCTTAACGGGAACGTTGCTCCTGACTTCTGCCTTGCAGATGGTGGAAAGCCTTTGGGGAGTTAGGAGGTGAGTCACTTGTGCAGAATACCCAGCCTCTAACCTGCTCTTGTAGCCACACTATTTATGTGGCTGGTCCAGTTAAGTTTCTTGTCAATGGTGACCCCCCCAGGATGTTGATGGTGGGGGATTCGATAATGATAATGCCATTGAATGTCATGGGGAAGTGGTTAGACACTATTTTGTTGGAGATGGTCATTGCCTGGCGCGAATATTACTTGCCACTTATCAGCCCAAGCCTAGATGTTGTCCAGGTCTTACTGTGTGCAGGCATGGACTGCTTCATTATCTGAGTACTTGCGAATGGAACTGAACACTGCAATCATCAGCGAACATCCCCACTTCTGACCTTATGATGGAGGAAAGGTCATTGATGAAGCAGCTGAAGATGGCTGTGCCTAGGACACCGCCCCGAGGAACTCTTGCAGCAATGTCCTGGGGCTGTGATGATTGACTTCCAACAACCACAACCATCTTCCTTTGCGCAAGCTATGACTTCAGCCAGTGGAGAGTTTTTCCCCTGATCCCCATTGACTTCAATTGATGCCACACTCTGCAAATGGTGCCTTGATGTCAAGGGCAGTCACTCTCACCTCACCTTTGGAATTCAGCTCTTTTGTCCATGTTTGAACTAAGGCTGTAATGAGGTCTGGAGCCGAGTGGTCCTGGTGGAACCCAAACTGAGCATCGGTGAGCAGGTTATTGGTGAGTAAGTGCCGCTCGATAGCACTGTCGATGACAACTTCCATCACTTTGCTGATGATTGAGAGTAGACTGATGGGGCGGTAATTGGCTGGATTGGATTTGTCCTGCTTTTTGTGAACATGACATACCTGGGCAATTTTTCACATTGTCGGGTAGATGCCAGTGTTGTAGTTGTACTGGAACAGCTTGGCTAGAGATGCGGCTAGTTCTGGAGCACAAGTCTTCAGCACTACAGTATAATGTAAACACTGGTTTGTATGAGTAAGTATTGCAGATGAGTAAATGTATCTGTGCTAAGTGATGTTGAACTTGAATGGGCATTCAAGAGCTAGAGCTACATTAGCATGTGTTAGTGTGACATTTGGGCAGTGGTTATTTTCAGAAAATTGTGCTGTTATCTGTATTTGTGTTCTTTGCATTTTAGGGCGGAATGCAAAAAAGAGCTTTGTCAAGCCAAGACAGTGAAAGTAGTGGCTGATAATTGCATTTATTCTTTATAAAGTGTTCTGGAATTTCCACAAACTGCTACCTAACATTTTAGGTCGAGTGAATTTATGAAAATATGTAGTCCTCTAGCAGGGATACTACCACTGTGAGGTTTGTAAACTCCATCATTTCAAGAATGCTGTGTGTGTGTGTGTATATATATATATAATTTTTTTTTAAATGATGTACACCTTCAATAGGGCGGACGTGTTTCCACTTGTGTGTGAGTCCAGAACAAGGGGGCATATATATAAGATAGTCACCAATAGATCAAATAAAGAATTTCGAGGAATTTCTTTATAGAGAGTGGTGACAATGTGGAACTTGCTGCCAATGGCGTGGTTGCAGCAGAGAGCATTGACACATTTAAAGGGGAGGCTTGATGCATTGATGAGGGAAAGGGGAATAGAGGGCTATTTGGGGGGGGGGAGAAGGTAGAGGTAATTAGAGTGGGAGTAGGCTGGTGTGGAGTATAAACGCCAGCATAGACCAGTTGGGCCGAATGGCCTGTTTCTGTATTGTAGATTCTATGCAGTTCTATATATGGGATTGGGCTGATAAATGGCAAGTAACTTTTGCACCACACAAGTGGCAGGTAATGACTATCTCCAACAAAAGAGAGTCTAACCACCGTACCTTGACATTCAATGACATTACCATCACCGAATTCCCCACCATCAACATCCTGGGGGTCACCATTGACCAGAAACTTAACTGGACCAGCCACATAAATACTATGGCTACAAGAGCAGGTCAGAGGCTGGATATTCTGCGGCAAGTGTCTCACCTCCTGACTCCCCAAAGCCTTTCCACCATCTACAAGGCACAAGTCAGGAGTGTGATGGAATACTCTCCACTTGCCTGGATGGGTGCAGCTCCAACAACACTCAAGAAGCTCAACACCATCCAGGACAAAGCAGCCCGCTTGATTGGCACCCCATCCACCACCTTAAACATTGGCTGGATTGGATTTGTCCTGCTTTTTGTGAACAGGACATACAACTGTCACACTAACACATGCTAATATAGCTCTAGCTGTTGAATGCCCATTCACGTTCAACATCACTTAGTACAGATACATTTACTCATCTACAATACTTACTCATACAAACCAGTGTTTACATTATACTGCAGTGTGTACCATCTACAAGATGCACTGCAGCAACTCGCCAAGGCTTCTTCGGCAGCAACTCGCCAAGGCTTCTTCGGCAGCACCTCCCAAACCCGCGACCTCTTCCACCTAAAAGGACAAGGGCAGCAGGCGCATGGGAACACAATCACCTGCAAGTCCTCTTCCAAGTTAAACACCATCCTGACTTGGAAATATATCGCCGATCCTTCATCGTCGCTGGATCAAAATCCTTGAACGCCTACCTAACAGCACTGTGGGAGTACCTTCACCGCATGTACTGCAACAGTTCAAGAAGGCGGCTCACCACCACCTTCTCAAAAGCAATTAGGGATGGGCAATAAATGCTGGACTTGCCAGCGATGCCCACATATGCTTTTCTGATCATCTCTAGTTTCCTTTTTCTTCAATTATAAGCATGCTCTATAGATATACGGTACTGAATGTGAAATTCAGTGTGTTTTTCAATGTAGATTAAATTTAAGGCTGACGGATATTGTAACCAGTTGTATTTTATGTGGATTATACACTTTCAGCTTTCATGTGACCCATTGCGTGAGTTTACAACTATCTTGATTTTATTTCAACACTTAGTTTAGTTCTGAATATTTTATAGTGCAATGATCCTATTCACATTAGATGGGTTGATGGAATCAAGTTCCAAATTATCGAAGTAGAAAAGTTTTATCCACTGTTTGGCTTCAAATGATGTAATATCTGTACAAAATGCTGTTAGTTTTGCTAGAGCCCACACTATTCAATTTCTGTTTGCTGCACTGTATTAATTGACTACATTCTGGAGCACAGATTTTAAATCGGCATTTTTGTAAAGAGCACTGCTCAAGTGATCACTTTTGAGCATACTTCAGCTGTGGCTCAGTGGTAGCACTCACCTCTGAGTCGGGAGGTTGTGGGCTCAAGTCCCACTTGAGCACGTAATCTACGCTGACACTCCAGAGCAGTACTGAGGGAGTGCTGTCAGAGTCAGAGGTGCAGTCTGTCGGATGAGACTTTTTTATTCGAATGTGGGCGTCGCTGGCAAGGCCAGCATTTATTGCCCATCCCTAATTGCCCTCGAGAAGGTGGTGGTGAGCTGCCTTCTTGAACTGCTGCAGTCCGTGTGGTGAAGGTGCTCCCACAGTGCTGTTAGGTAGGGAGTTCCAGGATTTTGACCCAGCGACGATGAAGGATCGGCAATATACTTCTAAGTCAGGATGGTGTGTGACTTGGAGGTGGTGGGGTTCCCATGCGCCTGCTGCCCTTGTCCTTCTAGTTGGAAGAGGGCACGGGTTTGGGAGGTGCTGCCGAAGAAGCCTTGGCGAGTTGCTGCAGTGCATCTTGTAGATGGTACACACTGCAGCCACGGTATGCCGGTGGTGGAGGGAGTGCATGTTTAAGGTGGTGGATGGGGTGCCAATCAAGCGGGTTGCTTTGTCCTGGATGGTGTCGAGCTTCTTGAGTGTTGTTGGAGCTGTACTCATCCAGGCAAGTGGAAAGTATTCCATCACACTCCTTACTTGTGCCTTGTAGATGGTGGAAAGGCTTTGGGGAGTCGGGAGGTGAGACACTCGCCGCAGAATACCTAGCCTCTGACCTGCTCTTGTTGCCACAGTATTTATGTGGCTGGTGCAGTTAAGTTTTCTGGTCAATGGTGACTCCCCAGGATGTTGATGGTAGGGGATTCGGCGATGGTAATGCCGTTGAATGTCAAGGTACGGTGGTTAGACTCTCGCTTGTTGGAGCTAGTCATTGCCTGGCACTCCTGTGGTGCGAATGTTACCTGCCACTTATCAGCCCAAGCCTGAATGTCGTCCAGGTCTTGCTGCATGCAGGCATGGACTGCTTCATTATCTGAGGAGTTGTGAATGGCGCTGAACACTGTGCAGTCATCAGCGAACATCCCCATTTCTGACCTTATGTTGGAGGGAAGGTCATTGATGAAGCAGCTGAAGATGGTTGGGCCTAGGACACTGCTCTGAAGATCTCCTGCAGTGATGTCCTGGGGCTGTGATGATTGACCTTCAGCCACCACAACCATCTTCCTTTGTGCTAGGTATGACTCCAGCCAGTGGAGCGTTTCCCCCCTGATTCCCATTGACTTCAGTTTCACTAGGACTCCTTGATGCCACACTCGGTCAAATGCTGCCTTGATGTCGAGGGCAGTCACTCTCACCTCCCCTCTGGAATTCAGCTCCATTGTCCATGTTTGGACCAAGGCTGTAATGAGGTCTGGAGCCGAGTGGTCTTGGCGGAACCCAAACTGGGTATCAGTGAGCAGGTTATTGGTGAGTAAGTGCCGCTTGATAGCACTATCGATGACACCTTCCATCGCTTTGCTGATGATGGAGAGGAGACTGATGGGGCGGTAATTGGCTGGATTGGATTTGTCCTGCTTTTTGTGGACAGGACATACCTGGGCAGTTTTCCACATTGTCGGATAGATGTCAGTGTTATAGCTGTACCGGAACAGCTTGGCTAGAGGCGCAGCTAGTTCTGGAGCACATGTCTTCAGCACGATAAGCGGGATGTGGTCGGGCCCATAGCCTTTGCTCTATCCAGTGCGCTCAGCCGTTTCTTGATATCACGTGGAGTGAATCGAATTGGCTGAAGACTGGTTTCTGTGATGATGGGGACCTCAGGAGTAGGCCGATATGGATCATCCACTCGGCACTTCTGGCTGAAGATGGTTGCAAACGCTTCAGCCTTGTCTTTTGCGCTCATGTGCTGGGCTCCACCATCATTGAGGATAGGGATATTCATGGAGCCTCCTCCTCCCGTTAGTTGTTTAATGGTCCACCACCATTCACGACTGGATGTGGCAGGACTGCAGAGCTTTGATCCGATCCGTTGATTGTGGGATCGCTTAGCTGTCTATAGCATGCTGCTTCCGCTTTTTAACATGCATGTAGTCCTGTGTTGCAGCTTCCCCAGGTTGGCACCTAATTTTTAGGTACGCCTGGTGCTGCTCCTGGCATTCTCTTCTACACTCCTTATTGAACCAGGGTTGGTCCCCTGGCTTGATGGTAATGGTAGAGTGAGGGATATGTTGGGCCATGACATTATAGATTGTGGTGGGATACAATTCTGCTGCTGTTGATGGCCCACAGCGCCTCATGGATACCCAGTTTTGAGCTGCTAGAACTGTTCTGAATCTATCCCATTTAGCACGGTGGTAGTGCCACACGACACGATGGAGGGTGTCCTCGGTGTGAAGACGGAACTTCGTCTCCACAATGACTGCGGTGGTCACTGCTACCAATACTGTCATGGACAGATGCATCTGCGACAGGTAGATTGGTGAGGACGAGGTCAAGTAGGTTTTTCCCTCGTGTTGCTACTCTCACCACCTGTCGCAGGCCCAGACTGGCAGCTATGTCCTTCAGGACTTGGCCAGCTCGGTCAGTAGTGGTGCTACCGAGCCACTCTTGGTGATGGACATTGAAGTCCCCCACCCAGAGTACATTCTGTGCCCTTGCTACTCTGTGTTCTTCCAAGTGGTGTTCGACATGGAGGAATACTGATTCATCAGCTGAGGGAGGGCGGTAGGTAGTAATTAGCAGGATGCTTCCTTGCCCATGCTTGACCTGATGCCATGAGACTTCATGGGGTCCGGAGTCAATGTTGAGGACTCCCAGGGCCACTCCTTCCCGACTGTGCCACCACCCCTGGTGGGTCTGTCCTGCTGGTGGGACAGGACATACCCAGGAATGGTAATGGAGGAGTTTGGGACATTGGCTGAAAGTTATGATTCTGTGAGTATGCCTTTGTCAGGCTGTTGCTTGACTAGTCTGTGGGACAGCTTTCCCAATTTTGGCACAAATCCCCAGATGTTGGTGAGGAGAACTTTGCAGGGTCGACTGGGCCGGGAGTGCCGTTGCCGTAGCCGGTGCCGAGCTTGATGCCGGGTGGTCTGTCCGGTTTCATTCTTATTATTGTTACAACTGAGTGGCTTGCTAGGCCATTTCAGAGGGCAGTTAAGAGTCAACCACATTGCTGTGGGTCTGGAGTCACATATAGGCCAGACCAGGTAAGGACGGTAGATTTCTTTCCCTAAAGGACATTAGTGAACCAGATGGTTTTTACGACAATCTGATAGTTTCATGATCCATTACTGGTACTAGCTTTTTATTCCAGATTTATTTAATTAACTGAATTTAAATTCCCCAGCTGCCGTGGTGGGATTTGAACTCATGTCTCTGGATTACTAGCCCAGTGACATTACCACTATGCTACCGTTAAACCGAGGCTCGCTCTGCCCCCTTGTGGATGTAAAAGATCTTGTACTATTTGAAGAGGAGCATGGAGGTCTCCCTGGTGTCCTGGCCAAAATTTATCCCTCAACCAACATCAGTAAAAACAGATTATCTGGTCATTATCACATTGTTGTTTGTGGGACATAAGAACATAAGAAATAGGAGCAGGAGTAGGTCATTTGGCCCCTCGAGCCTGCTCCGCCATTCAATAAGATCATGGCTGATCTTCTACCTCAACTTCACTCTCCTGCACTATCCCCATATCCCTTGATTCCCTTAATATCCAAAAATCTATCTGTCTCTGTCTTGAATATACTCAATGACTGAGCCGCCACAACCTTCTTCGGTAGAGAATTCCAAAGATTCACCCTCTTAATGAAGACATTTCTCCTCACCTCAGTCCTAAATGGTCGACCCCTTATTCTGAGACTGTGACCCCTGGTTCTGGACTCCACAGCCAGGGGAAACATCCTCCCTGCATCTATCCTGTCAAGCCCTGTAAGAATTTTGTATGTTTCAATGAGATCACCTCTCATTCTTCTAAACTCTAGTGAATATAGGCCTAGTCTACTCAATCTCTCCTCATAGACAATCCCCCCCATCCCAGGAACCAGTCTGGTGAACCTTCGTTGCACTCCCTCTATGGCAAGTATATCCTTCCTTAGGTAAGGAGACTAAAACTGTACACAATACTTCAGGTGTGGTCTCACCAGGACCCTATATAATTGCAGCAAGATGTCTTTACTCTTATACTCAAATCCTCTTGTAATAAAGGCCAACATACCATTTGCTTTCCTAATTGCTTGCTGTACCTGCATGTTAACTTTCAGTGATTCCTGTACAAGGACACACAGGTCCCTTTGAACACCAACATTTCCCAATCTCTCACCATTCAAAAAATACTCTGCTTTTCTATTTTTCCTACCAAAGTGGATAACTTCACATTTCTCCACATTATATTCCATTTGCCATGTTCTTACCCACTCACTTAGCCTGACTATATTCCCTTGAAGCCTCCTTGCATCCTCCTCACAACTTACATTCCCATTAGTATCATCAGCAAACTTGGATATATTACATTTGGTCCCCTTATCCAAATCATTGATGTAGATTGTGAATAGCTGAAGCCCAAGCACTGATCCTTGCGGTACCCCACTAGTTACAGCCTGCCAACCCGACAATGACCCGTTTATTCTACTCTCTGTTTTCTATCCGTTAACAAATCCTCAATCCATGCTAGTATATTACCCCCAATCCCATGAGCCCTAATTTTGTTTAATAACCTTTTGTGCAGCACCTGATCGAATGCCTTCTGAAAATCCAAATACATCACATCCACTGGTTCATCCTTCTCTATTCTGCAAGTTACAACCTCAGAAAACTCTCTCTGATTTGTCAAATACGGTTTCCCTTTCATAAATCCGTGTTGACCCTGCCCAATCTTAATATTTTCTAAGTGTCCTGTTACCACGTCCTTAATAATAGATTCTAGCATTTTCCCTACTAATGTCCGGTTAACTGGCCTGTAGTTCCCCGCTTTCTCTCTTCCCTCCTTTCTTAAATAGTGGGGTTACATTTGTTGCTGTGTTTCCTACATTACAACTGTACTTCATTGGCTGTAATGTGCTTTGGGGCATTCTGAGGTCATGAAAGGCGCTATATAAATGAAAGTCTTTCTTTTCTTATACTTGGGATTCTAGATTAGACAAAAAGTTACCTTGCTGTGGGTATTTCTTCGTTCAATTTTCTTGCCTGAAACTCTTCTGAGTACAAGTGTTACAAATATGCGGATTGTTAAGTAGTTACTTAAGAGATAAAATGGGGGAATCTTTCGATTTTAAGATCAGATCTCTCCCGGTCCTCACCCCTCCCTACATAGGCAACCTCCTCCAGCCCTACTTCTTTGGGTGCACCCTATGTGCTGGCATGCTCCTTCTCTGACTCGGACCTCCTTTGCATTTGTCGCTCTCTCCTGCAGTGGCAGAGCCTTTAACTGTCTTTTAACCCCACACTCTAGAATGTGCTCCCAAAACACTTCTGTGTTGCTGCCTTTTTCCCTGCCTTCAAAAGCCGCCTTTTTGACCATACTTTTGGTCAATTCCCTCAACTCTTGCTATTGTTCGGCATCTGCTTTTGCCTCTGTAAAGTGTCTTACAACGATTTACTTTATTAACAATGCTATATAAGTGCAATGTTTGAGGTAGAGTTTGCCTGACTGTTAACTAATAGATGCACTGATGTAAGTAGCAGAATTTTCCCGTATCCTTAAACATTGGTTTGTCCTTGTGAATGTCTGGAAACCTGTGTATCTACCCGATACACATTTTCTTTTGCTGATTTGTATCCTGTGACTCCAGTGGTTGATTGTGGCTTTTGTGCTCATAAATTGTATTGCAGAATCATTAAATTGTCTGCGACTATTGATGTAAAGGAATTGAGTGCTTCGAAGTGGGTCACTGGAAAAATACCACCGTTCTGATGATTTTTCTGTGGTTTGACCAGATGAAAGGCTCACTTTTTTTAACTCTCTAACGGGGGGAGACATTGTGCTGATACCAAAAGTAATGGGAGATGACAAAATGACTGAATTTCATTTGCCAGTAACCAACATTTTGCTTTCTTTCTAAACAGAAAAGATAAAGGCCACATTTTCTGATCATTGGCTCGGAATGGGTAGAAAATCTCCTTCTGAAGGAATGCATACTTAAAGTAATAAACCCATTATATATGATTTTGATTGGTGTTTATTGGTCTATATTGTGCTGTTAGTATTTGCCAAACGGGTGATTCATTAGGTGTAAATAAGTTTATTAGTTGTAAAATCTGATCTGTTTAATGTAATTCTGAAGTGATGGTATCATATGAAACATCACACAATCTGCTATACTGATTACTGCAAATCTGGTAATGGTTAAACCGACAGGCAGATCACTGAAAAGCAATAGGTTCTGAATTCTTGGTGACAAGTTCCTTTCTATGAAACTATTTAGAGAAATAGTTCTACAAAAACCTGAAATTGTATAACGTCCTAATTCAAGGCCTGCAGTTTTATTTTTTTCCAAGTCTTGAGTTCAGCGAAATTTAAGGCTAGTTGACTTTGCATCAAGATAATGAAAAAGGGATCCAACCCCTTCATTGGTGTGTGTCTGTGTGTGGGCAGGGGAGAGGAGAATTGAAGGATGCTGGAGCCCAGAGGGAAGCAGTCACACTGCCTCAATCAGTGACTCCAGTACAGTGAGCTTGTGCAGAGTGGAGCCAAAGGGGAGAGATGATGTCGCTCTTTGAGCTCAGCTCTCTCGCCCTCTCTTCCCCTGCCCCTCAATTTCTTGCTTTGAATCTCTCTTTCTCCAACTGTCTTCCCCTGATTTCTTAGCTCATTTTGCTTTTCTATTTTTCTGTACCATCTCTTCCTTTATTTTTCTCTACTACATCTGGCCCAGACCCCTCTGTTATCCACTACCTCCCCCTTCACCCAATCTGGCCAGTAAGACTGAACTCAGAATGAAACAGCATCAGGGCCAGAGATTATTTTGTAATTATTGGGACAAAAGTAGTGATATTTCTACACCTTAATTGTCTTTCCTGTTTTAATAGTATGGCTGAGTCCTGGTTGTCACCGTGCTAAGACTGACTAACCATGGGTAGAAACCTATAGTATAAATGGAAGGAAGGCCTCAGACGTATTGCTGGTGGATTTTTCAGTTGTGATGGGGTTTTCAGATTCTAACAATGTTTCCTTTGTTCCTTAACATAAAAGCTCAGCGTTCAGTTTCCACAACATTCATGTATTAATTGTCCATTTTTGCCTCAATTCTTGCTCTCAGGTGGGTAAGAGCGTTTGCTGATGATAAATTAGTAACCAGCTTCTAATTTCGAGACCCATGAATACACAATTTGGGATAGGGATTTACAATACTGGATTCTCATTAAAGTTACTGGCAAAATTAAAACCCATGGGATTAAAGGGACAGTGGCAGTGTGGATACAGAATTAATAAGGGACAGAAAGCAGAGAGTAGTGGTGAAGGGTTGTTTTTCTGACTGGAGGGAAGTATACAGTGGTGTTCCTCATGGGTTGGTATTCGGACCACTGCTCTTGATATTTATTGATGACTTGGACTTGAGTATACATGGCATAGTTTCAAAGTTTGCAGATGATACGAAACTCTGAAATGTTGTAAACAATGTGGAGGCTAGTATTAGACTTCAGGAGGACATAGACAGACTGGTGAAATGGGCAGACACATAGCAGATGAAGTTTAATGCAGAGAAGTGTGAAGTGATGCATTTTGGTCGGAAGAATGAGGAGAGACAATATAAACTAAACTAAACTATAAACTTTAAAGGGGATGCAGGAACAGAGAGACCAGGGGGTGTACGTACACAAATCTTAAAGGTGGCAGAACAAGTTGAGAAGGCTGTTAAAAAAGGATATGGGATCCTTGGCTTTATTACTAGAGGCATAGAATACAAAAGCAAGGAAGTTATGATAAACCTTTATAAGACACTGGTTAGGCTTCAACTGGAGTATTGTGTTCAATTCTGGGCACCGCACTTTATGAAGAATGTCAAGGCCTTGAAGAGGGTGAACGAGAGATTGACTAGAATGGTATCAGAGTTGAGGGACTTCAGTTACGTGGAGAGACTGGAGAAGCTGGGATTGTTCTCCTTAGAGCAGAGAAGGTTAAGAGGAGATTTGACAGAGGCGTTCAAAATCATGAATGGTTTTGATAGAGTAAATAAGAGGAAATTGTTTCCAGTGGCAGAGGGCACAGATTTAAGGTGATTGGAAAAAGAATCAGAGGTGACATGAGGGAACTTTTTTTATGCAGGGAGTTGTTGTGATCTGGAATGCGCTGCCTGAAAGGGTGGTGGAAGCAGATTCTATAGTAACTTTCAAAAGGGAATTGGATAAATACTTGAAGGGACAACATTTGCAGGGCTATGGGGAAAGAGCAGGGAGTGCGATTAATTAGATAGTTCTACCAAGGAGCCAGCACGATAGGCCAAATGGCGGCCTCCTGTGTTCTATGATTCATTGTACTCTTAATTCAAACTCGTGTAATTCAGAAGATCACTTTGGTGGCTTCTAAATCCCCATTTGCTGTGTTAGTAATGTTGCTAATTTCCAATTAGTGGATAATTTAATTTTTTTATGTGCAGCAGCAACTATAAATTATGAGTGGTGAACTATATGTTTGACATTAATTGGAAGGTTAGTTTCCCTGTTGTGTCTTCTGTATTTCTATATTTAGGTGCTAACGTTGCAACCACCGGCTGACTCAACAAATGCCACAAGTCAACCTCTAAACTGGCTCAGAAGCATTCCTGTGTCCTTACATATGCAAATGAGATTTATTGCTGTCGCCTGGATTTACATTTCAAAGTGCAGTTGCTGTTCAAATCCATTGCACTTTTTACTCGTGCATTATTCAATATGGAGGAGGAAAGACTACGACAACTTGCATAAAAAATCTTGGAAAATCACAACCATTACTGGCGTCTGTTTTAAACTATCTTTTCTTTAATTGTTTTAAAACTTTGAACTGCAGTTTTCTACGGTGTTAGAATATCACTCTTGAAGGTCTCCGAGCTGGTTACTGTTAACTGACCGTGCCGTGGCATGTCTGGATGTAGGTTTCTCTCTTTCCCGGCCCTCTTCACCCACTCTTGCGCTCTGATTTCTGCTGGGCTAACTCAGAACACAAGAGCAAAAGGGGATGTTGAACACAGATGAGGCTCTTGATTTGGGAGTTGGAGGGTGAATTAACCTGCGCTGCTCTTGTGTAGTTTCTAATAATTAGTTGTAAGAGCAGCACTGCCAAAGGCCCGGCAACAGCTCATTTGACTGTCCTTTGCTAGTGAATGGTGTGAGAAGACCAAAGCTGGCTGTCACAAATAACAGAGCACCAGTTTTGAAAAAGGAATAGTTGTTGAATTTGGTGATATAAGATGGACAAGAGAAGGATTATAATATGCAACTGTTACTGTATTATAGCTTGCATACCTCCATCTGGTGTCATTGTGACTTGTTTTCATAAAAACATGTTTTGTGTCAAATATTAATTTTCATAATTTCTCCCATTAATCTTGGGAGAAGGCTGGCTTAGCCACTGTGATATATAATTACAGTTTATATTCAGTGCTTATTTTATAGTGGCCTTGAGTTGAAGACTTGTAGTTTAATCAATAAACTACCATACTTGCACTTGTATTTACACAGGTAAAATGCCAATGTAATGCTTTACCATGGGAATCCATGGTAACTATTTGAAGATGTGAAATCCATGTTTTGGAGAAAGGGAAGATGGACTTTCTGCTGGGTTCAGATTCAGCCCAGATTGGTGGGATGGACATCTTTGCTGGTGGGTTCAACATAAAGTCAGTGGGAAGCCTCAATCCAGCTCCAAGTAGGGATGGATCAGCAGCACAAAATTGACAATGTGACTTGAGACTTGGTGTGGAGAATAGAGAAAAATGTCCAACTGGCGCACTAGGGAGTTCCATTAGATTGGGGCAGAATAACGGGAGCTTTAACTTGCTGTTAAACTGTGCTGCACTTGACCTGGGAATGCTCGATGTTGCTGGATCCCCAAAATAAGTGGGTTTTTTTTGCTCAATGCTGACTCTCCTCTCGCCTTCATGAGCATAAAATTCACACAAAAATCCAGCATTTACCGTTCTTTCATTTCTATGAAGAGTGAGATTTAAAATAAAATGGCATATCTAACCACTGTAGAGAATGCTGTGGCCCGTTTGTAAGGGTATGTCGCTATTGATTTACGTTTAATGGCATGGTGGCCGTGGGAGGTATTCCGAACATTACTAAGAAATATTTGTCCCCAAGACTGACGGCCTGAAACTTGCAGCCTGAAATTTCTTGCTTGACTGCTTGCCATATTGAGCAGAAATTATTGCAGTCATATGGTAACTAAATGACTTGGGTGTTTCTTTCTGTAAATTCTATGCCTACATTCAAAACCCTTTTTTCATCTGAAGCTTAGTAACTCTAAGATTTTTAGGTGGGATCTTAGTCCAGTCATATTTTCTTTGTTTATTCGTGCTTTCTCGACTTGCACTGTTACTGTTTTGCTCCAGGTAAAACTATTGGTCTGGTGTGGGACTAAAGTCACTATTCTGAACCACAGTCAGCAATACCAGATATTATTCAATAGTCCTAAAGTTACAGAACTGATGGAAAAGTCAGTGTCACTTTTGGTGAGCTATTTTGATGTGCCAGTATTAGCATTGTTTTGAGTCTTTGCTAAGCCTTTTTAAATTAAAAATTCATAAAGTACATTAGCAATACAGTGACAAAAATCTTATTTAGAAATATGTCCTAGCAATTATGCCTGTTGCCTGACCTTGAACCCGTTGTTAAGTGTTGTGCTATGAGGAGATGCTTCACATTCTTGCTGATGTCACATTTGGTAGACATAGTGTGCTGGCGTGGGACCTCTGTCTGAAGTCTCGAGCTTTACAAATGGTATGCATGTTGAGAGATGGGCTTCAAAACAAAAGGGAATTTTAACAATTTCAATAGACCTTATTGGGTAATAATTCAATGAAAAATTCCTGTGAACAAAAATATAACAGAACCGAGAAGATGGCTGGTTTTGGACAGGTTTCAGTTTAGCACATGTGTATGAATTTATAGCGAGGTTTCGGGTTGGGTTGAGGTTTGGCATAGAGTTGAAGGTCATGCCACATGAATCGAGATGTACAAAACTAAAATAGCTTGATTGCCAGCGTAACTTTTGACACTTTTCAGATGACAATACTAAGTGCAAAGGTCATTTGAATTACAACGAAAGTGTTCATGTAGAAAAGTGAGCACCTTTGATCCTTGTGTAATAGTTTTAGTATGGTTTGTAATTTTTTTATATGATTTGCTTTGCTCATCCAGTGGCAGTACATGCGTAGTTCCCACACTCCCACCTGTGTTCACTGTGACCCTTCTTCCCTCTCCTCCCAACTACCAGCAAGTCTCAGTTGTGCCCCCTGAACCATCTGTTGAATCTCCAGCATCTGCTTGTTCTGCATCGGCCTGCAAAATATTTGTGTACTTGCAAATGAGGCCGTCTTATCCTTGATCTCACCGTAGAGAAGCAAATCGACTTCCTGGAACTGATGACTCCTTCCCCCCTCACTGAGTACGCCCCCCCGCACCACCACCGGGCTTCACATCCTCCGCCCAAACCCAAACTACCCAGTAGCAGTAGTGGCATCTTCTCAGGATCCTACCTTGACTTCGCCTCCATATTCAAACCCACCACCTTATGCCACCCCTTCCATCTCTCCTTTGAACCTTTCCCGACCTCAAGGAACCTTCCTCAACATAGTCGCCCCTTCCTCGATCTGAAACTCTGCATCAAGCAACTCCTTATCCATGATTTTATTCCCTTCAGATTTCCTTGTCTTGCTCACCACCCTCAAGCGCGCTCAATTCTTTGTTTTTATATATAAACACCCGTGCTCTTGATATCAGCACAAGTGACTTTGAGGTCTCTCTTGTTGATGGGTCTCTCCTTGACAGCTGTGCTATAATGACTGACGCTTTTCATCTCTACTGATGCTCCTTGATCTCTTCCCTGCCTTTGCTGCCGTTGATCACTTCATCCACCTCCAACATCTCTCCTTTGCATTACACCCCTGTGGCACAGGTCTTGTGTGTTCTGCCCATACTTGTCACCACACTGGCACTATATTGCCTTCCATGGCTTTTCCTTCCCTACCCATATATGATCACTTCAGGTCTAATCCAGAGCTGCATCTTTGGTCCCCATCTCCATCATTTACGTGCTTTTGCTTGGCAGTATCATCTGGAGTCATAGGGTTAGCTTCAACATGTATGCTAACACCCAAGTTGTACCTCTCCCTCCTCCAAAGGCTGTTGCTACATTCTCTAACTACCTATCCAACATTAAGACCTGGATGAAACAAAATTTTCGCTGGCTTGATGTAGGCAAAGCCAATGCCATTCTTTTTGGTTCCTGTTCGTGCCCACATGTCTCTGGGTTTTGATTCCATCGACCTCCCTGGGTATCATCTCCAGCTGTGTCACAAGATCCACTACTTTGTTATACTGCCAAACATACAAAAACCGGCAGGTAAAGGCCAGTTGGTCCATCAAGCCAGTCCAATAACAGTAACTTTTGTTTATATTGTGTCGTTCAGCTGGGTGGGACTGCCCTCGCCTGGTTCCTTTCTTATCTATTCATTCGTGACCAGAGAGTCACCTGCAACGGCTTCTCTTCCCACTCTCACACTGAGAGTCCCCCCCAGGATCTATCCTTGGCCCCCTCCTTCTTCTTATCTATACGCTGCCCCTCGGCGACATCATCTGAAAACACAACGCCAGGTTCCACATGTACACTGACAACACCCAGCTTTACCTCACCACCATCTCTCTCGGCCCCTCCACTGTCTGATTTGTCACACTGCTTGTCTGACATCCAATATTGGATGAGCAGAAATTTCCTCCAATTAAATATTGGGAAGACTGAAGCCATTGTCTTCAGTCCCCGCCACAAACTCCGTTCCCTAGCCACCGACTCCATTCCTCTCATTGAAAACTTTTGAGGCTAATCTAGACTGTTCGCAACCTTGGTGTCGTATTTGACCCCGAGGTGAGCTTCTGACTACATCCCCTCTATCACCAAGACTGCCTATTTCCACCTCTGTTACACCATCTGACTCCGCCCCTGCTTCAGCTCATCTGTTGCTGAAATCCTCATCCGTGCCTTTGTTACCTCCTAGACTTGACTATTCCAAAGCTCTTCTGGCCGGCCTCATCTTCCACCCTACATAAACTTGTTCATCCAAAATTCTGCTGGCTGTATCCTAACTCGTACCAAGTCTCGTTTACCCATCACCCCTGTGCTTGCAGACCTACATTGACTCCTGGTCTGGCAATGCCCTGGTTTAAAAAAAAATTTAAAAAAATTCTTATCCTTGTTTTCAAATCCCGCCCTGGCCGCGCCCTTCCCTATCTCTGTAATCCCCTCCAGCTCTACAACCCTTGAGATCTCTGCGCTTCTCCAATTCTGGCCTTTTGTGTAACCCCGATTTTAATCGCTCCACCACTGGCGGCCGTGCCTTCAGCTGCCTAGGTCCTAAGCCCTGGAATTCCCGCCCTAAATCTTTCCACCTCTCTTCCTTTTAAGGTGCTCCTTAAAACCTACCTCTTTGACCAAGCTTTTGGTCATCTGTCGTAATACCTCCATATGTGGCTCGGTGCCAAATTTTGTTAGCGCTCCCGTGAAGTGCCTTGGAACAATTTACTACGTTAAAGGCGCTATATAAATGTAAGTTGTTGTAAATGTAGTAAAACGTCCCAAGGTGCTTCACAGGAGCATAATCCTATAAAAGTTGACACAGCCAAAGAGGAGACCAAACGCTTGGTCAAAGAGAGAGGTTTTAAGCACTGTCTTAAAGGAAGAGAGAGAGATGGTGAGGCGAAGAGTTTTGGAGAGGGAATTCCTATCTAGCTTGGTGTAACTTCTGCACACCATCATCCCCGTCCCCCACCCATGCAGTTCTGCAACCTTCTGCAAGAGGCAAAACATGAGGAAAAACCTTAGGCAATTTAGGAGGAAAATAAATGAGAAATTCCTCGCCGACCCCCGAAAGCAAGCTCCAGAAGACTATAGCAACTGGATGATGGAACCCCCCAGTGACCCAGCTACCTTCTATATGCAGTCATGTTGGTCACTTTCTGGAACTCGGCAAGCTTCATTTTGGAGCGAATCCACACTCATTGCATGTGCTGCAAACTTGGTCCACAGGTTGATGTTTCTCTGCGAAAAGAAGTACTTCTGAGCATCTAACGTAGTTTTATGTTTACAAAACCTAACCTTGTGTCCCCTGATCTTCCCTAATCTATCTAGCTCGAATAGCCGATTCACTTGGACTGAGTCTAATCCTTTCATTATTTGAAAGACCTCTTGAAGTTTACAGTTTTCTAAAATAAAATGCCCCAGCTCTCAACCCTATGCTCAGCTTCCTCGCCTACTCAACACTGTCCTTCTCTGCCTCACTCCCTCTACAATAAAGCCAGCTCGAGGCTTAACTTCCCCAGCTCTGTCCTAGCTGATCGTATTGCCTCAACCCTGTACAAGATTCCAACTCATCCAAAACACAGCAACTCACATTGTCACTCGCACAAAGTCCTACGCTCCTGTCCTTTCCAAGGTCCACTGACGCCACATTCCCCTGTGAGCGGATCTCAACCTCGCTTTTGGATTCCCGCACCCTTTTTCCAGTGTTCCCCTCCTGTCTTCATATCCTGCTTACACCCTCTGCTTCTCTAATACTGTACTGGGTTTCACCTTGTCCTCTGTTCAATCACAATGCTCCTGCTGTCCTTATTTTCCTCGACCTTGTTGCCTTTCTCCCTTTTTTCAAAAACCATCTCAAAACCTTTTTCTTCAGCTGCGCCTTTGTCCTCTCACCTTAACCCTTTTCATTTCCTGCTTCTGCCCCCGATCAGCATCCCTGTTTCATGTTCTTCTAACAGTAAAATTCTCTTGATGTGTGTGTGTGTGTGTGTGTGTGTGTGAGGAGTGCTACAGAAATGCAAGTTGTTGCATATATTGGAATGTATGAGCCCAGAGAATAAATGTCAGCAGGATGATCAACTGTGGAGGCTGTTGTACCTGAACCTCATCATGCCTTCACTTGAGATCCATATACATTCACTTTAAACGCCTTGCGACGATTTCCTACATTAAGGGCACTATATAAATGCAAGTTGTAATTGACCAATCACCCCTGTGCTCGCTGACCTACATTGGCTCCCGGTTTAGCAACGCCTAGATTTTAAAATTCTCAACCTTGTTTTCAAATCCCTCCATGGCCTCGCCCCTCCCTATATCTGTAATCTCCTCCAGCCCCACAACCCTCTGAGATATCTGTGCTCCTCTAATTCTGCCCTCTTGTGCATCCCTGATAATCACTCAACCATTGGTGGCCGTGCCTTCAGCTGCCAAGGCCCTAAACTCTGAAATTCCCTCTCTACCTCTCTTTCCTCCTTTAAGACGCTCCTTAAAACCTACCTCTTTGACCAAGGTCATCTGCCCTAATATGTGGCTTGGTGTCAAATATTGTTTTATAACGCTTCTGTGAAGCGCCTTGGGATGTTTTAATATTTTAAAAGCGCTATATAAATACAAGTTGTTATCGATCTAGCATAGGTCACTGAATATTAATTAGAAGTCCGGATCATGGCTAAATTTTCTTCTCTCTGGCATAGGGCGGTGATGCCAATCGCATTATCCCAACTGCTGATTTGTATTTTGTAAATTTGTAAAATCCCACAATTAGTGCCACCTATGCCAAATGAAGGCGCACAGTTGTGGTAATTCCATTAACTTCTTCCTGTCAGTGCTGGCACACATTGTGGGGACATTTGATGAAGTAATTCAGATCCTGCCACAAGGTGCCTGCTCTTGTTGCCCAGAGTGTTTCATTCAGCTTGACCAGTTCGCATCGTTGTGCAAGGAATTGAATTCACAGTGAACCAGGAAGTTGTGCTATTTCTGTGAACAAATCATTTTCAACAACTGAAATTACTTGAAGGAAATACTAAAGAGCGCATTCTCATTCTCCCTCCTGGAAGCTGCTCTAAAAATGACCAAGTACCTGACCACCTCCAAACAGTGGAAATGTAGAACTAGCTGATCTCCTGTGGCGGTGCCCATGGGAATCAAGGCCGTTGTATTCTTCAGGTGGGGGTTAGAGAGCGGAGGATAATTGGACCAGGACATGCAGACGTAATTCAGTCCCTATTTTAAAGTTGTATGTTTCCATTAACAATTCCTATACGATGTTGCCATACAGGAATTGCACACACCAGTGATGGCACTGCATCACCTTCCCTCGGGGGAGGGTATAATTGCAGTCTGACAGGATCTTGAGGAGGCAGCGTTGGTGGTACCTCTCCAGTACCTCTCGACCACCTATGGCCCAAGCACCCAAGGCCCTACCCCACTGCGGGCCAAGAATGGAGAGGTACTCATCAAGGACAGGGAGGCAGTCAGTGCCCGCTGGAAGGAGCACTTCGAAGATCTCCTTAACCGAGACTCTGTCTTCGACGCGAGTGTCCTCAACTCCATCCCGCAGCATGCTACCCGCCACTACCTTGGCACAACCCCAGCCCGGCAAGAGGTTGAAAAGGCCATCCGACAACTGAAGAACAACAAGGCCTCGGGAGCAGATGGAATCCCTGCCGAGGCACTAAAGCATAGCGGAGAAGCACTACTGGCGCGAATTCAGCCGGTTTTCTTAAAGGGACATGAACCATCTATTTTTGACATGATTTGACAGCATTGAGGAGCTGTCAGACACTGACAATCACTGTACAAAGGTGAGCCCTTGCACTCGGGCTCTCCAATGACTCTCTCCTTAGGATAAAACAGATGGCAGCTGTAGGTGAGGGTACAGAAGCGATCTGTCACTTCTCCCAATGAGGTGAGGCCACACAAACACTTCAAAGCTTGTCACCTACAGAAAAATCTAAACCCATTAAAAATGACTTTCCCAACATTTCCTTACCTCTGATACTCACCAGTGTCCCATTGGATCCTTCACACCACTTCTGCAGCTGTCATCTATACACAAACATTACAACAGACCCACAGCGCACCTCACTTACCCTGGCAGGGTTCCCCGATTATCAGGGAGCCCGCAGCAGAAGTCGCAAAATGGGAAAAAGCCTCTTAACTGCCTGCGCAAATCGGGGACCCGACTCCCGGGAAGATTGGTTGGAGGCGGGTTGGGACCCGCTCCCATTTTTTTTTTTTTTTTTCCCCAGCAGTCCCGCCTCCTCAGGGCTGGTAAAATCCAGCCCATAATCTGTAATGCTGTTTTTCAAGGAAGGCAAGTGGGTGTTTTGTATAGTTCACTTATTCTGTGTTAAATAGCAAGCCACAAGAAATGCATATTATAGGAGAGAGTGTAGTGTACCAGGAAGCATTTTCTAGCAAGGGTAAGTGAATTGCACAAATAGAAATTTCTTGGGATTCTTTATCATAGGTCGCAATCAGTTTTCCCTTTGGATGAGTAGATGGTAGCTTTGTACAGGTGCTTGACTGTTGGCGTAAACACACTTGTAGCAGATCAAAGCTAATCTGACTGCTCCAAGCCTTTGGACGAATGGTGCTGCTTATTATTTTATGGTACTTTGAACAGAATCATGTTTTTACCATGTTTAATTGAGAAGATAAAATACTACCTGAAGTTAATTATATTTCAGTGTAGTGTAGCTTGAGTCATTGATTTGTTTATGATTTCTCTTGGAATAATGCTTTTTTTGACTTTTTACAGCAGGAACTAGTATACTTGTTTAAAGCAGTAAGCAGTCACAATCTGCCAGTCAGTTAGGGCCTATTAAGGTTCTTGTTTTGAAACAAAATAGTTTGCACATGAGGATAGTAAAGGGTCAGCAGGCTGAGTGCCACCAAAAATAAATTCGCAGCTTCTTGTGTCCCACTGGTACTGCTAAGTTGTTAGCATTTTACCTCATTCCCCTTTTCCTTTCTTTCTCTTCTGTCTCTTCTCTGTCCCACTTCTCTTCCACCCCCTCCTGTGATACCCACCTTGCTTGATGCAAGGAAGAAACAGACGCAAAGGAAAAACAGGAGTCTGATCGCTGGAGTAGCTCTGGTTGCAGGTTAGGAGAAGTAAGGAGGAGGTAGTAGCAGATCTGGAGTTACGGCCCTTCCCCACCTGGACAGGTCCTGTGCCCCCATAGTTTAAGAGCTACTGCTCTCATCTGTAACTAGAGTAAATGGGACACTTTCATTGTTGAATATATTTTGCATGTTTAAATTCTCAGCAAAATTAATTTTGTGTGAAACTGCCAGTAGTCTTGTATTGTGGAAATATTCTTTGCACTATAATTTCCTAATTTACTGTACATAGTGGAGTCTGGGAGCATTGTATTTATTTCAGATATTCTGCGATGAAGAGTGCAAACGTTTTGAACATAGTTCTTTTTTCCGATAGAAGCACCTGCGTTGTCATGATTCATAGAATCATAGAAATTTACAGCACAGGAGGAGGCCATTCGGCCCATCGTGTCTGTGCTAGCTGGAAAAGAGCTATCCAGCCTAATCCCACTTTCCAGCTCTTGGTCCGTAGCTTTGCAGGTTACAGCACTTCAGGTGCATATCCAAGTACCTTTGAAATGTGATGAGGGTCTCTGCCTCTACCACCCTTCAGACAGTGAACTCTAGACCCCCACCACCCTCTGGGGGAAAATAATTCTCCTCAATTCCCCTCTAACCCTTCTATCAGTTACTTTAAATCTATGCCCCTTGGTTATTTACCACGCTGCAATGGGAAATAGGTCCTTCCTATCCACTCTATCTCGGCCCCATATAATTTTATACACTAAACAGAAACCTGGCCAAAAGAGGTGCCCCAGTGCCTCAGCAATTTGCATGTGGCTGTTAGAAGAAGTTCTTCGTGGTGTTGTGGATCTTTTATTCTAATTGTATTTGAGGCTGATTTCCCTGCGGGTCGCAGTGACCTGTCATCTGCATCATTCCCAACCAAATTATGGGTTGGCAAGAAATGTCATGTTATTTCTCTTGTTCAGCCTGTACTCAAATGTTTGGCAGAAACAAATGTAATGCCAAGCCCTACTGCATCTCTATACTGTTGTGGACACCACTCCTACAGCACTTCCTAACTGGCTGCCGCATTTCCCTACATTACAGCAGTGACTACACTCCAAGGTAAGGTGCTTTGGGACGTCCTGGGGTCATGAAAGGTGCCATATAAACGTAAGTCCTTTCCTTTTACTCTGCACAGCATTGCCCTAGTCCACACAGTATTGGCACTTCCAAAAAGTGACCGGCTTTTTCAAAGCTGCCGCACCTTTGGCGATTGCTAATTTTCGGGTGGGGGGATAACGTGGCCACACTGGATGTAAAGAGGTACACCTTCTGGGCTCCATTGTGCAGTGTTTGGCAGGAGTAGTTGACATTGGCATTGAAGATCTTTAACAGGCATTAAAAGAGGGGGGAAGGGCATCAAAAACAAAGTTTTTTTTTTAAAAGGATGAGCTATAAACCTGTATATTGTGAAAACTGTACTAAAGGTGACCGTGGGGTGGGGGGCAGGGATTGGGTAGAGTGGTCAGCGAGATGGAAGTTAGTTTAGGAAGGAAGAGCAAAGAAAAATTGGACATTCCAAATGTGCCTCATTTTGCCAGCTCCAAAATGAGCAATACAAAATTGTTAGGGAAGGTGTTTTTCTTAAAAATATTTTACTCTTCAGTTTTTTTTTGTGTGGTGCAATGAAACCTATTTTAGGCACCTGGTCTCCCTAGAAAGGCAATGACTGATACCAGCACATTTGACACACTTGCCAATAAAGAAAACATTGAAAATAATTTTGGATTTTCTCACTATGATTATATATTGCCTCCAACTTGACCTAATTTTGAGACCATATGTCTGCCATGGCTGTATGCCTATAATGAACCCTCTCCTTAGGCAGTGTCCTCGGCCACCTCCCCCTTATCATCCAAATGTACGCTGATGACACCCAACTCTGCCTTTCCACACCCCTCTCAACCTTTCCGGCCACTGTTTTGGACTGAACGACACTGCTCACCACCTCAGCGTCCTGTTGAAGCCTGAGCTGAGTTTCCAATCCCGTATCCTCTTGTTCAGAGACCGCCTACTTCACCTCCGACATCACCCGTCTCTGTGCTTACCTCAGCCCATCTCCTGCTGAAACCCTTTGTTGCCTCCAGTCTTTCCTTGCCAGCCTGCCATCCTCCACCCTCTAATAAACGCCAGCTCATTCAAAACTGCCCATATCCTATCCCACTCACCCGTCCTCGCGGGCCAACATTGGCTCCTGGCTGACCAGAATATCTCACTTAAAAATTCTCTAGAATTCCCTCCCTGAACCTCTAATTTTCTAATTTTTCTCCTCCTTTTAAGGTTCCCCTTTAAACCCGACTTTGACCAAACATTTGGGTCATCCCCTCCTAATTGCTCCTTCCCTGGCCTGTTTTTCTGAGGCTTCTGAAGCATTTTAGGATTTTTCCTATGTTAAAGGTAAATGCTTATTTAGATTTTGATAATAGCATATTCCAAACACGATGAAGGCAGCACAGCTTTTAACCAACACCACTAGCACAGCTCCTTGTGAATGCTTGAGCCAAATGAGTCCATTGAGTTTGTTTTTTAAACCTCCGTTCAGGTGATAGCATAACTAGATGACCCGGGAATAAATGTTTTTTAAAGAGTAAAATGGGAAAGACTTTTTTATTGGTCTTTTTTAATGTATTTGCAAAATAACTAGTGCAGGGACTCCTTATTGTTAGAAATATTTCCTTTTGTTTCTACAGACTGCTTCTTTCTGGTTTCCACCCCCCCCACCGCTTTCAAAAATAGTTTAGGATATCTTTTAACACAATTTTAGTTAAAAATGATTTTGAGTATGGCAATCTTTAGTACAGAGTTTTCGAAATGGACACCACTTGCACCATCAGTGGTTATTTGTTGTGTTCCCCTCAGTCTAACCTTGTGCAGGAAGAACCCTCGGTTGCACCTGCACTGTCCTTGCCTCAGCTGCAATAATCTAATTAACCTGCTAATGACACATTGCAGGAACACGTGGCTTTGAAACACGTTCTTTCTGAGAATATGCTTTTATTTCTGACCTCGTTAGATGAACCCCTATGTTCTGCTGAAATGAATGTCACCCTTGAAGTTATGAAGGCTCGTGGACTTGATTGGTTTTCACTGGGGGAGGAAAGGAAATTGAGGGCGATCTAATCCAGATCTGTAAAATTCAATTGAATGGATAATGTGGATGTGAAAGAATTTCAGCCCTCAATTGTTAGGATTTGTTCTTTTTGCTCTTTGAATCGTCACAAATGTATTCTGTGTCCTTTTGGAATATAGGATGTTCAAAATCATATGATCATACGAGAATTTCGGACAGGAAGAGTCCAGCTGGCCCACCCAGCCCGTCCCATACAGTCATGATGTCTTAGGTATCATGATGAAGACTGCCCCTACCCACCAGAGGCCATATAATCTCCTGCGAGAGGCCAAAAATCAGATTTATAAAAACCCAAGGCCAATCAGGAAAATATCTGGAAAATGCACCTTGTAGGCAGTCATGACTAGTACAGGAGGTCACACTGACCATGACTTCTGTTGGTACCTACCACTTGCATGATGTGCTCTCTGCTCAAACCAGGAACCAGTCTGTAATTTCATGGGGTGATCCAACTGGTGCTCTATACAATGGGGGAAAAACTTGCCCTGTGCAGCAGATTTGTAACCCCTCACTTTATAGATGCGTTTGTGATTTCAGTGCACCCAGTACACAGGCAATTCTTCCCCATAGTTAGAATATTTTACTCTGATTGAAATCAAAATCCCTCCAGATGCACCCAGTACTTGGATTAGCATTGTTGTTGACAGCTTCATCTTCACTGAATCTTTCCATGAATGGTCCCCAAAATATTCTCTGTTCAGGTAGTACACGTGTTTCCTGTGCAATATGCAAAACTTTACTACACATCTACATTAAAATCAATTTTTTGTTTTTTAGCCCTTCCCCTAATGATCTCCAGATGAAGCATAAACCAGTCTCTCTTTATGATGCCGGAAGTTTTAGATTCTCTTTTGATTTCAGATTTCCCGCATTCACTTTGTTTCTTGTCTCTTGCTTGGTTGATCCTGAACTTTTGAATGTTCTTGCGATCTTTCTTACAAGAAGTGCCACCACAGATAATACATTTAGTGGGATAATTCATGACATGTTGGCAATAGAATGCTTTTAATGCCTTGATCACTAGTCTTATTAGGTTGCAAAAGTAATTCTGTATGTTCTAAAAATGGTGAAAGGAACCGAAGATCGCCTTTGTGAAGATGAGGGTTGTCCTATGAGGAGAGATTGAGTAGATTGGGTCGATACTCTCTGGAGTTTAGAAGAATGAGAAGTGATCTCATTGAAACATAAGATTCTGAGGGGGGTTGACATGGTAGATGCTGAAATTGTTTCCCTTGGCTGGAGAGTCTAGAACTAGGGGACATCGTCTCAGGATAAGGGGTCGGCCATTTAAGACTGAGATGAGGAGGAATTTCTTCACTCAAGGTTGTGAATCTTTGGAATTCTCTACCACAAAGGGCTGTGGATGCTGAGTCATTGAGTATATTCCAGGCTGAGATAGATAGATTATTGGACTCTAGGGGAAACACGGGGTATGGGGATTGGGCAGGAAAGTGGAGTTGAGGTCGAAGTTCAGCCATGAACACCTGGCGCCAGCACGTTGACTCGGGTCACCTGTGGAAACCGGATTGGAAAGTAGTGAATTAACGATTGCTTTGTGCTGACTTCAGAAAAAAGAACCTGGTCACACCGAGTGTACTGCTTCTCTGCTTCCCCCCAACCCTCCCCAGTCTGGGATCTGGTCATATGTGACATGCTACTTTCTGGCTGGCTCCTGACCTGAAGCTTCAGAGGAAAACTTCTCTCCCGATTAAACCTGCCTCTCTACAGGTACAATTTTGTGTGAACAAACAATCTGCTGTAAGTGGAGTACACTGCACTGTACGGAAAGGATTGCTAGTATGGACATGCCCATAGTACAGGGAGAATGGATGGTGGTTCTGAGATTGCCGTATGGCACAGTATGAGAATGAGGTAGAGAAAGCTTTACTTTGTGCCTAATTTATAACTGGTGGGAATGCTTGCTGATGTTGTGCAGAGTGGGAAAATGTTTTAGGCGCAGGAGCTCTACCATTCAGTAAAATCATGGCGGGTCTTCGACCTTAACTCCACTTTCCTGCCCGATCTGCATATTTTTTAAAATTGTTTTATACTTAGCAATTGTCATTTTTGTTTGGGCATTCAAGGAAACCCTGCGATAAAATTGCATGTATTTTTAAGGCTTTCTTTTAATAACAACTGACTTGTTTTCTCCTCTTCTCATTCTTGCTTGGGGTATGTATGGTTCTACAGGCACCATCAGCCCCCTGGTACCTTACCTCAGGGACTATCCACGAGTGAGCCCAGATAGTGAATATGGGCACGCAGTTCCAACAAAGTGTGTATCTCAGCCCAACCCGACCCTTTCTTCACCTGGCATCTGTGCATCTGCACTTTCCAGCAGTGGGTGCTGGATAGAAATCAAAAATGGGAACCTTCTGACCGCTGAGTGATCTGATAATAATTGAATAGTCTTGGGTTTTCAGTGTGTGATTTTAAAGCATGTGCAGCAGAGAGTGATGCCAGAAATTTACTGCCACCATGCTGTAAATTGGGAATTTTTTGCTTCCCGATTTCACACATTTAATTTTAGTGTGTTCTCAAATGTTTCAGCAAAGTTCATTTTGTATGAGCGACTGACAGCTGTGTGTCTTCTTTGTGATAATATTTCTGAATTTGCAATGTTCTAGTTATACTAGGTCCCAATCTCTTGCATCATTCCCTAGCGTAGAGGCAGGAGAGGTTGTGGGTCTGGGACCTAATTGTCCTCTTGAACTGGTTGCCAGGAGAATGACCGGGTTGTCTAATCTTCATGCCTTCTGACCAATACCTTCCTAAGCAGAAGTGCCTGACATTGGGAAACTGTTGTGGAGATGGGATCCTAGGCAAAGGCAAAACGCCCACTTTGTTGCTGTGGTTATATTTATACCTATATTACTACCAAGTCATTTTCATATAAACTGACATTGTTCCTTGATTACATGCCAATCTTAAATTTCTCTTTTCATATATGAATTTTCATTGAGGCGTACATTTTTAAAAGGCCAGAATACTGCTTAAAAGGAGAGAGAGAGGAAATCAGGACTTGGAAATATGAACAGATTTTGGATTTGCTTAAATTGTGCAGCAAAGCTTTGGCTATTTAAAATTGTTTTATACTTTGCAATTGTCATCAATACCAAGTTGGACTAGTTTCATGACACCAATTACTCGTTGATTCCGATACTCACCGGCTGGTAACAGCATCTCAGCACAAGAATTGCTAAACATGATATTTTCATACATAAAAGTCCACAAAATGCCAATTTTATCAAAAGCAACAGCTTGTATTTATATAGCACCTTTAACGTGGTAAAACGTCACAAGGCACTTCGCAGGAGCATTATCAAATGAAATTTGACATCGAGCCACATAAGGAGACATTAGGACATTGCTGAAAGAGGTAGGTTTTAAGGAGTGTCTTAAAGGAGGTAGAGAGGCAGAGAGATTTAGGGAGGGAATTCCAGAGCTTAGGGCCCAGACAGCTGAAGGCACAGCCATCAATGGTGGAGCGATGAAAATCGGTGATGCGCAAGAGGCCAGAATTGGAGCAGTGCAGAGATCTCTTGAGGCTTGTAGGGCTGGAGGAGGTTCCAGAGATAGGGCGGGGCAAGGTCATGGAGGGATTTGAAAACAAGGATGAGAATTTTAAAATCGAGGCGTTGCAGGATTGGGAACCAATGTAGGTCAGCGAGCACAGGGATGATGGGTGAACGGGAGTTGGTGCGAATTAGGATACAGGCAGCCGAGTTTTGGATGAGCTCAAGTTTACAGAGGGTGCAAGGTGGGAGGCTGTCCAGGATAGCACTGTCCTGGATGTTATTGCCAAAATAATTCAGTGCTTTGTTTATTTTTCTGTTCTAGATTAATATACTCTTAAAAGGAAGTTCCTGAGTGTGAAGTTGGCTTAGAAAATATGTCGAAACATGTAATTTTGAGCTTCCTTCTGTGCAAGAGAAAATGAGCATTCAAACTACATTTGTGTATCTTTAAATAAATAGATGTAATGGAAACCTCAAGGTGGGTGAAACTGTGATGCAGGAAACTTGAGCACAACACCCAGGCTAACACTTCAGTGCAGTACTGAGGGAGTGCTGCATGGTCAGAAGTGCTGTCTATGGGAGGAGTCATTAAATGCCTGCCTGTTCAGGTGGACGTAAAAGATTGAAGAAGAGCTGGGAATTTTTCCAATGTCCTGGCCAACATTTACTCCTCAAATGGTACCACTGAAAGCAGATGAATTGGTTACTTCTCGTTTGTGGGATCTTGCTGTGTGCAAATTGGCTGCCGCATGTGTTTCCATTACCGCAGTCACTACGCGCCAAAAGTAATTCATTGGCTGTGAAGCACTTTGGAATGTCCTAAGGACATAAAAAGGTGCTGCATAAATGCATGCTTGATCTTTGTATTGTACATGATTATTTTTCAACTGATATGACTTGGCAATTATATTTTTGAAATGCTAAAGTATCTGACTTTCTTGCACATTTTATCCCGCAGATTAACAAACTGTCATTCAACTGAAGTGCTGGGCTGGAGCTGGAAGGATATCAAAAGGTAGGCAGAGAATTCTGAATCGAACTAGTAGAATTGAAACTATTCAGATAACTTGTACTCATTGAGAATGTGTGGACTGAGTTTCTAGATGGAATTTGTACTGTTTAAAGTGTAGTGTTTACTATTTTATTCCATGAAAATAATAGATAAATTACTCCAGTATACATGTGGGACAGGCAATGGTACAAGAAACTAGTTATTAAGACAGCTTGAATATTGGGCTTCTGCTCCCTCCTGTGCAAGACTGGGTGAGGTGAAAAACACAGGTAGTCATTGCTATCAAATATGAAGGCAATTACAATGTTTCAATAAACTAAAAATCTCAATTTTTGACTCCAGTGTTAATCATGAACAGTCTGCGTCAGGCTTATTGCGGATCGAGTGCTTGGCTAATTTTTTTCAGACTGAACATCAGCATGTGCTTTTTTAAGGTACAGATATTTTCAATGTGGAAGTGCTCCTGTGTTATGCCACACCTCTTTAAGAACACCACACTTGTTTACTACCATAAAGTTCATTAGAATCGACTTCACTTTGTTGCTCAGCTTGTTTTATACTGCCACCTTTACCATTATTCCGTTCAGTTGTTTGCCCCTTTTACTACAGCCACCACTGATCAACACTATGCAGCACATTGATATTAGTGTCTACATGCTGGCTGGATTAGTGCTATGTATTGGTGCATTCCATGTTATATATGCTATGGCATTAATTCATGCCACGCATACATTTCCCACTTGCTGAGTTCTTTATCTTGGTGGTTTCTGCAATGAAGGTTAGCTGTTTATCTACAGAGAGGGAAAATTACAGTGATAGACTTTTTGAATTTTAACTTTGAGAGTGCTCACATATTGCTGTGCACCTTATGTAGCAAAATGGATTTTTGCCCGTGTTGAATTTCATAACTTGTATTCTTTAATACTAGATTCTGCACGTAAAGGGTGAACTGGCAAGGCTGTACATAATGTTCTTTTTAACAGAGAGCCATTAGCCTGAACTGGTCTGTTTGTCCATTAGATTTTCCTCAAGATGTAAGTTTGTTTAGGCTCACAAGACAGAGATTTGAAGTGTTAATCAGTTAATAATCATGAGGGTGTCGTTATACAATCTTAAACATTTTATAGCACTGTCAGAGACGGCTGCATTGTCTTACTGGAGTCCCATAATAACATCTATTTGTTTATGGCATCACTGTATTCAGTTCACACTGGCTTGGGAAGGGGGGGTTAGATGCACCTTTGGAGGCTCCTGGTCACGCATGAGAGGGGAGACCGTCCACCCAGGCTAGTGATTTCCGCAGCAATTGAAATCCATGATTGGCTGCTGCCCTCTGAATGACCGCTTGCTGGGCCGAGACTTCATCTTGCAAACTTAAACTGAGGGCTTAATTTTAACCCGCCCGCCCCCATCTTGGGCGCCCCGCCCGCCCCATCATCGGAGCCCTCACCCTCTGCTGCCCCCCACGCCCCCCACTCTACCCCCCCACTCTCCTCC
>CM059434.1:76172686-76230404 GCA_030390025.1 Squalus acanthias | reverse complement strand
CCCCCCCCCCCCCCCCCCCCCCCCCCCCCCCCCCCCCCCCCCCCCCCCCCCCCCCCCCCCCCCCCCCCCCCCCCCCCCCCCCCCCCCCCCCCCCCCCCCCCCCCCCCCCCCCCCCCCCCCCCCCCCCCCCCCCCCCCCCCCCCCCCCCCCCCCCCCCCCCCCCCCCCCCCCCCCCCCCCCCCCCCCCCCCCCCCCCCCCCCCCCCCCCCCCCCCCCCCCACCCCGAGCAGTGTCTGATGTGCCTCTGGGATAAAATCCATGCCTAAGACTTCCACACACAGGTTGGGACAGAATGTGTGTGGATTTTGCAGCCAGCAGTCAAAAACTGTCTGTGTACAAAAGGCTAAGCCAGTGTAGGCTGGAAGGATTAAGCTAATGTAAGTGGTTTTCTATATTTAGGGTCTGTGTTTAGAGAGAAAGCGAGTTGCATACATTTTGTTTTCATATACCGAGGAGTGTAGGTGGATATATATTCTCATTGTGACTGTTGTGTATTGTTCATGTAGTTTATAAAAATAAACCAAATATTGGCTTGAAGCCTGTGTTTCATCTTGGAGTGCTTATCCAGTCTGCCATCCATAGAGAGAGGATAATTCATGTGGTGATCTATAATATATGCTTGTGGCTGTTCTATGGAGTAAGGGTTCTCGGTTACAAACACTGGAACATGCTGTTTATCTAGACATTAGACAGGAAAGGACATACTTCGATAAGCTTAACTTGGTCAGTGCTCTGGTCAGATAACACCTAGAATGTTGTCAGTTCTGGTCACCAAGGCACAAGGCATTGCAAATTGCAGCCTCCCTGCCTGTGTATAGTTGCCACCACCCACCACAGTGGCGGCTTGACCCTCCTCACCAAATCACACCATGGCATTTTCCCGCACTCCTCTTCAGTGTCAGTAAGTGAGAGGTGATGTATTTTGGTTAAAAAAAATAATGATTATACTCTGGATAGAAGTAGGCTCAGTGCTGTGGAAGAGCAGTGTGATTTGAGGTTCACAGGCCGTTAAAGGCAGCACCTCCGGTTGATAAGGACATGACAAAAGCTAATCCAATTCCAGATTTTATCACAGGTATAGAATATAAAAGCCAAGAGGCAATGATGAGCCCATATAAACACCTTCGGACCTCAGTTAGAACATGGTGTGCAGTATGGGGCTCCACCGTTTCGGAAGGAGATTGAGGCCTGGTATGAAGAAATACAATGAAAGTCTTGAAAAAGTTGAGTTTTTCATTCGCACATTGCAGATTATGGGGTTATACGATAGTTTAAAATTATGAAGGGATAGGATAGGGTAGATAGAAGCAGACTGTTTTCAATATGATCTGGAATTCACTGCCTGAAAGGGCGGTGGAGGCAGATTCAATCGTGGCTTTCAAAAGGGAATCGGATAAGTACCTGAAGGAAAAAAATTTGCAGGGCTACGGAGAAGGGCGGGGGAGTGGGACTAGCTGCAGTGCTCTTGCAGAGAGCCAGCACGGGCTCGATGGACCGAAATGGCCTCCTACTGTGCTGTAACCATTCTATGATTCTAATTACTGAGGGGTGAAGCTCAAGGGGCTGTAGATACAAGATTAAATGCAAGAGATTTAGAATAGAGGACAGGAGAAACCTCCTACCAGAATTGTCAGCCTGTGGAATTCACTTCCAGGGTTAGTGGCTGAAGCAGAAACTATGTTGATTTTCAAGATTACATTGTGATGGTGGATGAGGAAATTTTGGAACAGGATAGGTAAATGTGAATCCAACTATTTGCCTGTGCAGGGGATAAATGGTTTGGTTGGCCCAAATGGCCTGTTCCCATGTAGCTTTTATGCATTTCCTCCTTCAATCTCCTTGCTCTGTTCCAGCCCTCTCGGCGCTCTTAAAATGATCATTCACAACGCCCACACCACTGACTCCATTCCCCCTCCCTGGCCATCATCTCCAGTTGGACTAGCCTGTTCATGACCTCCGCATCCTGTTTGACCCTGAGCTGAGCTTTTAAACCCATATCCTTTCCATCATATCCGCCTCCTTCCACCTCTGCCCTGAACGAAACCTATCTGTTGCTGAAACGCTCGAGCATGGCTTTGTCACCTCCAGGTTTGATTGCTCCAAAGCTGTCTTACAAACCTGTCACCTCCATAAATTTGAGCTCATTCAAAGCTCTGCTGCCCGTATACGATCGCACACGAAGTCCACTTGCCCATCGTCCACTAGTTCCCAGTCCTCCAATGTCTCAAATTTTAAATTCTTGTGTTAAGTTCCACTCTCCTGCTCCAACTATAGCCACTTGTGTACCCCCAGCCTCCCGCCTTTTACTCCATCATTGGCATCCATGCCTTCAGCTGCCTGGGTCCCACTCTGTCTGGAGATCCCTCTGTAAACTTGACCTCCATCTCTTCCTTTCAAAACCCACCCTGAGCAAACATAGAAACTCCACCTATCCTCTTTTCTTCATATCTCTGAAACACCTTGGTATACTTTACTTTAAGCTATATAACTGCAAGTTAGAAGGGGTATGGTAGTCTAGTGGTTGTGTTATTGGACCAATAATCCAGACAACGTGAGTTCAAATCCCACCATGGCAGTTTGAAAATCTGAATTTGACTTAAAAGAAATCTACAAATAATAAGCTGGTATCCGCAAATGAGACCATGCAGCTGTTGGATTGTTGTGAAAACCCAACTGGTTCAATAATGTTCTTTTAGTGGAGGGCAGCTGCCATCATAAGAATTAGGAGCAGGAGTAGGCTATTCGGCCCCTCGAGCCTGCTCCACCATTCAATAAGATCATGGCTGATCTTCAACCTCAACTCCACTTTCCTGCCCAATCCCCATATTCCTTGATTCCCCTAGAGTCCAAAAATCTATCCATCTCAGTCTTGAATATACTCAATGACTCAGCATCCACAGCCCTCTGGGGCAGAGAATGCCAAAGATTCACAACCCTCTGAGTGAAGAAATTCCTCCTCATCTCAGTCTTAATGAGCTGACCCCTTATCCTGAGACTGTGCTCCCTAGTTCTAGACTCTCCAGCCAGGAGAAAAAACACTCAGCATCTACCCTGCCGATCCCCCTCAGAATCTTATGTTTCAATGCGATCACCTCTCATTCTTCTAAACTCCAGAGAGTATAGGCCCATTCTACACAATCTCTCATCATAGGACAACCCTCTCACCCCAGGGATCATCCTCATGACTGCAGTCCCACACCAATGTGGTAGACTCTTTCCTGCTCCTGAAGTGGCCCAGCAAGCCACTGAGTTATATCAAACCGCTACAAAGAATAATGCCAATAAAACCGGATGAGTGACTTGGCTGCAACCTAGGCATTAAATCGGGACATGACTAGGGTACACCCTGCTCCGATCTCCTCACTAATATCTGGGGACTGGTGTCAAAGTTGGGAGCTGTCCCACAGACTAGTCAATAAACCGCCTGACGTAATCCTACTCTCATACCTATCAGCCAACATCCCAGATTCCTCCATCATCATCCCTGGGTATGTTTCGTCCCACTGGCAGGACAGAGCCACCAGAGGTGGTGGGGTAGAGTGGTACACAGTCAGAGGAAAGTGTCCCTGCCCGTCCTCCAACAATGACTTTGGCTTAAGGGCAAACATGGGCAAGGAAACCTCCTATAGTAAAAACAGAAAATGCTGGAAATACTCAGCAGGTCGGGCAGCATCTGTGGAGAGAGAAACACAGTTAATGTTTCAGGTCAATGACCTTTCATCAGAACTGGAAAATGTTAGAGATGTAACAGATTACAGTATAAGCAAGTACAGAGGCAGGGAAAGTGGGGAGGGGAGGAAAGAAAACAAAGGGAAGATCTGTGATGGGGTGGCAGGCAGGAGTGATTAAATGACAAAAGGGATGATGGTGCAAGGCAAAAGGGGGTGGCAATGGGACAATACAAGAAACAAAAGATGGGTCTAGAGGAGGTGTAAATGACAAGCAGAATCGTTATCAGCAACTGCTGTCTGGAAAAAATGGGAGCAATGGTTATGATCTGAAATTGTTGAACTCCATGTTGAGTTCGGAAGGCTGTAAAGTGCCTAATCGAAAGATGAGGTGCTGTTTCTTGAGCTTCATTAGAACAGTGTAGGAGGCAGAGGTCGGAGTGGGGCGGAGAATTAAAATGACAAGCGACTGGAAGCTCAGGGTCACGCTTGTGGACTGAACGGAGGTGTTCCGCAAAGTGGCCACCCAATCTGTGTTTGGTCTCCCCAATGTAGAGGAGACCGCATCATAAGCTGCGAATACAGTATACTAAATTGAAAGAAGTACAAGTAAATCGCTGTTTCACCTGGAAGGAGTTTTGGGGCCCTGGTGTTGCATCTCCTGCGCTTGCACAGCAAGGTGCCGTGGGATGGGGAGGGGATGTTGGGGTAATAGAAGAGTGGATGAGGGTGTTGCGGCGGGAACGGTCCCTTTGAAATGCTGAAAGGTGGGAGGAGGGGAAGATTTGTATGGTGATGACATCACGCTTGAGGTGGCAGAAATCGCGGAGGATGATCCGTTGAATGTAGAGGCTGGTGGGGTGGAAGGTGAGGACAAGGGGAACCCTATCGTGGTTCTAGGAGGGTGAGAGGGGTGAGCGCAGAAGTGCGGGAAATGGGATGGACACGGTCGAGGGCCGTGTCAACCAATGTTCCCTTTAACTTTTTTTTGGGTGCGTGGCTTCTTTAAAATATCGCGCAGGTGTGGTTTTTCCTATTTAAAACCCGGTGTGCCGGCGCTGCAGAACGCTGTGTGGCCATGCAGCTTAAAGGGAACATGCTGTCAACCATGGTGGAGGGGAATCCTCGGTTGAGGAAAAAGGAAGACATATCCCTGAAGGTAACAGGACAGGTAGATAAGGTGGTTAAGAAGGTATATGGGATACTTTCCTTTATTAGCCAAGGCATAGAATATAAGAGCAGGGGAGTTATGCTTGAACTGTATAAAACACTAGTTAGGCCACAGCTAGAGTACTGCGTACAGTTCTGGTCACCACATTACAGGAAAGATGTGATTGCACTAGAGAGGGTACAGAGGAGATTTACAAGGATGTTGCCAGGATTAGAGAATTTTAGCTATGAGGAAAGATTGAATAGGCTGGAGTTGTTTTCTTTGGAACCGAGGAGGTTGAGGGGAGACTTGATTGAGGTGTATAAAATTATGAGGGGCCTAGATAGTGTGGATAGGAAGGACCTATTCCCCCGAGCAGAGAGGTCAATAACCAGGGGGCATAGATTTAAAGTGATTGGTAGAAGGATTAGAGGGGAGTTGAGGAGAACTTTTTTCACCCAGAGGGTGGTGGGGGTCTGGAACTCACTGCCTGAAAGGGTGGTCGAGGCAGAAACCCTCATCACATTTTAAAAAGTACTTGGATATGCACTTGAAGTGCGGTAACCTACAGGGCTACAGACCAAGAGCTGGAAAGTGGGATTAGGCTAGATGGCTCATTTTCGGCCGGCACAGACACGATGGGTCGAATGGCCTCCTGTGCTGTAAATTTTTATGCTTCTATGATATCGGAAGCAGTGGTATGGAAGGTGGCATCGTCAGAACGGGTGAGATTGAGAAACTGGGAGAATGGAATAGAATCCTTACAGGAAGCAGGGTGGGAGGAAGTGTAATCAAGGTAGCTGTGGGAGCCAGTAGGCTTATCGTAGATAAAAACAGAAAATGCTGGGGTTACTCAGCAGGTCAGGCAGCATCTGTAGAGAGAGAAACAGAGTTAACGTTTCAGGTCGTTGACCTTTCGTCAGAACTGGAAAAAGTTGAAGATGTAACAGGCCATATTCTTTGGCTAAATTACAACCAAACTATAAATTCTGTGCACCAGTGGATGTGTGGTTCTTTTTCTTTCCTCCTGGCTCATCTAAACCAAATTTAAAATAATAAGGTTACTAGAGAGACGAGCTAATTTTATCCCTCAACCAACATCACTAAAAACAAATTCTCTGGTCATTATCACATTGCTGTTTGTGGGAGCTTGCTGTGTACAAATTGGCTGACACGTTTCCTACAATCCAACCGTGATTACACTTCAGAAGTACTTCATTGGCTATGAAGTGCTTTGGGACATCCTGAGTTTGTAGAAGGCACTATAGAAATGCAAATCTTTCTAGCATTTTATGCGTTCTCCTTTTTGGGAAGAAAAGAGAAAATTACATTTGTTAAAAATTGGTGCTCAGTACCTGTAGATCATGGACGTATTGAGTGCCAATATATTTCTTCACGTGATGAACATTTTATGATTTCCCTCAACCATCCAGTGGATAAATCCTATGTATTTCTTCCAGGAAGTGCCCATGAATAATCTGAATGGCAAACCATATGGAGGAGCTGGCACAGCAGATTGCTGAACATCAAATGGGTGAGGTATGCAGACGGGCATTGTTAAAACCAGCATTCTCTCAAACCTAATGATCTCAAAAGAAGCTCCATCTTGAGTATTTCTTTCAGTTGTCACTGGGTGCATTTCATTATAGTTTCGCAGTACTATAGTGGAGCTCACTGTAGCCCCATTGCAAGAGGAAAGTTGTGATAAGTGGCTATGGTGGGAAGTGCTCAGCACCAAACTAATGTTTGCTTGTAGAAATCCAACAACATGCACAGGCTACCAAGTTTGATAGCTTCGTGTTTTTCAAATTGGACATTTCACAACAGGTGAAACTAAACTGCAGTACACATTGAATGAAACCTAGCGGCTGAATGAAACCTAGCGGCTGAAGGAAGATTCCTTGAAAACACATTTAATTGAACTGCCCATTCAAATCTCCTAGGAAGATTACTTGAAAACAAATTTAATTGAACTGCCCATTCAAATCTCCTAGGCAATCATTGGCTTAATTGTACTAAATATATTGACTTCTTCTGGATATAAAATATTGAAGTATGGTAGCAGTTGGAGGAAACTGCAATTATTGCAGAGAATTTTTTTAAACAGCAATTAAAGTTTAATTTAAAGGAAGCTTTAAGTGATCAGCATTTGGTAAATTATCAAGCTGTTACACCTTTGTGTTATTGTAAAATGTCCCAGAGCTTGAAAGACATCATTTATGGAGCTCTTGCCTGAAGCATTCACCTCTTACTGTGAGAGTAGGCTGTCAGACTGGTTCAAAACCTGTTGGTTAATTTGTAATATAAAATATAATATGTATAATCTTAGTTTCACTGCAGCAAAAATTAAAAGTAATTGAACTTATCATTTGCACATTGTGTTTTGCCAGGTAGAGATATTGCATTAATAATTTGACAGTGCATGGTCTTAAACTGGGATTCTATTTGGTGTTAGTTATGTTTTGGGTTTTTAACAGTAGATATTATCCTTTGGTTCAGAGTCATCCACCGTTCAACAGGGAGCTTGCGTCCCCCTGTGAACCAGAGTGTGCCTTTTCCTGCTCGGTATCTATAAGTAAATGTAGTGAAGCCCAGAGAAGCCTTGCTACTGTAGTCTGGTTTATTGGAATATATCACATGCTGCCACCTGATCTCAGTGACCAGAAGACGGACCCTATCAGACCCTGCCTCAGACTATAAACCAGCAAGTACATTTATTTAATGTTAAATAGGTAAATAAATAGTACTGGGTATAAACCGGAGGTGCGTATTCCACTGTTCTCCTTAATGTCAAAAGAACAAAAATACTTCTCCGCTAACCCTCAACACAAACTTGATTCTTGAAGCAGTGACTCACTTCTTATTGTCAAATTGCTATTACAGAGCCACGACAGAGCCCTGTAGCACTGCTGGCTTCAGCCTGACTGTTAACTGAAACAAAGTTGACCTCGGATATACCATTCAAAATCCTTGTCTGATATATTGGAACAAAGGACATTAAGCACGGTGTCTAACTATATTTGATGATCAGCCATTTCATCGGTTATCAGTCACATAGGATGTTTGAATTAATTGGAATGGATTGGCTCAGATCGGGTTCCCATCCAAGTACAATAGCAGTGACAAACCATGTATATCAAGACCAACCTGAACTGTGCCTACCTCTCCTTGTACTGTAAGAGATTCTGAAGGAGACCAAACCAATATGGTGTGTAGCGAGTATACTTTATTAGCAGATTTAAAAGAGCACATAGCAGTCAGAGTTAACAATCTGACTCACTAGCTAAGCACAATTCTTACGCTCAAGAACGGCCCAGTCATTTCAATAAGTTAAAGCGATTTAATATAACAGAAACAATGTTACCTGCTCCTTGGGAGGAGCGTTGACCTCGGGAGTCTACCTTCTCTGCTTCAACAGTTGGAACTACTTGTGCTGTTTTATACTTTGCCGTATCTTATTTGTATTCCTTTCAGTCTAGCTGTTGTGGGAGATTGATAGCTGCTAGATCTGATCAAGGGCTTCTTGGCCTGTTGGAAAAGCATGCTGGGATACTTAGCCTAACTATCGAAATAAGCATGTATAGGTGTTCTAGGCTATATCTTACAGTACTGAGGTGTGAATATCAGCCAGACTATAATTTATATTGTAGAAAGAGCTGGTAATCAACTTTAACCCTGTGTATGCTCCATAAGGTCGCTTCCCAAATTCATGGGGGAAGAGAGTTTGATGTCCTATCAGTTTACCTGGCATTCCATCGGAATGAATTGGAGTGTCGGTATACATACTTGTATTGCTGTGGTCTTTTATGTTCTGTATATAGTACAGATTCGCAGATCTTGACAGCTGTTTGTTTGCTATGGTGCAAAAACCTCGGATAAACTAGTAACCAGACAAACACCAGCAAAGTGGATGGTTACGTGCGTTTTGTACTGTTACCATTTTGGGATCAGGGAGCTCAGAAGACAGGATAAGGGTAATTTTGCCTGTTCCATAGCACTGTAATGTTGGTAACAGAGCTGTCCTATTGCAGATAACAAACCTTATCTAATGTTGTATGACTTTGGTTTGCTGCTGCAGTGTGTGGTGAATGTGCAGTGAAGCAGAAAGATGAATTAGCCACCTAAGTAAGGTTGCCTTCAATTTTTGAGCAGTAACATCCTTTACATACCACAATCCCATCCATCCCTACAAGATCCTGAAGGGCATTCAAATCATGCAGGGTAAGGGTAATGCCCAATGGACTGACGTGCAAGATGACGTCACTATCTTTGTTGCATGTCAAATGTGTTCTTGGGACCAATTGGCATGCTATGGGAAGAATGTGATATTGGTACAGCTGTGCTCAAATGATATAATGAATATGTTCTGAGTAAGCATATGTACAAGCAGCACTGATGTGTTATTCGGCTCATTTAAATTACAGATCAGAGTTACCTCTTCAAAATCATCATTCCGTTTTTCCATAATATATGTTCCATAATGTACAGAATTCCTAAAACATTTTAAATGCACTTTAATCATGCAGACTATTGCGTTTGTAAGATTCGGCTCAGATATTTTCCTTGTACTGCACTCAGTGACAAATACCACTCCTGTAAACGAGCCCTTGCTCCTTATGAACTAGAGCTTGCCTTTAACTGTCAAATATCTGGGTATCTGAAGTAAGCCCAGGGCTCGAGCAGAAACCCGTGCTATTGTATTTGGCTTATTGAATATATCATATGCCCACATCTGATGGTTTTGATTTTGGAAAATGGTAGCACATACCCTCTTATCAGACCATGGCTTAGGCTGCAAGCTATCAAGAGATTTATTAGCAGATACATAAGTACATGGGGCAAAGACAAACAGATTTACAGTAGTATACAGAACTTAACTATTCCTCCTCCGACTATTACAAAATAACTAACAGCCATGTGTGAGAAAACTCAATGTAAAGAAAGAAAGACTTGTATTTCTATAGCGCCTTTTACGACCACCGGACATCCCAAAGCGCTTTACAGCCAATGAAGTACTTTTGAAGTGCAGCCACTGTTGTGATGTAGGAAAGGTGGCTGCAATGTGATAATGACCAGATAATCTGTTTTAGTGGTGTTGATTGATGGATAAGTATTGACCAGAACACCGGGGAGAACGTCCCCAGCTCCTCTTCAAAATAGTACCATGGAATCTTTTACGTCCACCTGAGAGCAGATGGGGCCTCGTTTTGACGTCTCATCCAAAAGACGCCACCTCCGACAGTGCAGCACTCCCTCAGCACTGAGTATCAGCCTCTATTTTTGTGCTCAAGTCAAACTATGCCCAATACCGGAAAACTATAAAACTTTATATGGGGTTTGCTCTTAATCTTCCACAAAAACTCCTCCCCTCATTCATTTTCTCGTTCGCTTGTTTCGAGACTGCCAAATTGGGGCAAGACCATTAGAGAAATTCTTTCTAATTCCTTTAAAGCTCAACTATTTAACAGAGGAAATTAAATAGATATATCTTTGCATAAGGCTGTGAAACATACACCAGATGGGCTAAATGGCCTCCTTCTGTGCTGCAAGATTCTATGATTAGATGTAACAGATAATGGCTGAACTTCACAGGCGCTTCCTCCAAGGTGATATCTTGGGGTTTGACCAATTTAAATCTTGCATCGAATCGAAAAGCCAGAATGAGTCAGTAGCCACCTCATAGCTGCTGGAACGATCCAACTGCCACATCAATATGACAGAACTTTGTAATCAATGAACTAAACAAGCAAGTAAACAGGATGCAGTTCAATGCATTTACTTGTTGATGTCTCCCTGGTCCCTTCAGGTTATTTTCTTTTAAGTGAAACACTGTTTTACTCCAAAAGTACCATAAGAAAGAGACAGAACAAACCAAAAATAATACACCATAGCCAAAATAGTGCATCTTATCGCATGTGCCAAAGTGCCCTTGTATGGTAAAATCAAGTGGCAAAAGGCAATAATTACTGAGTAATTCACATAACTGTGGTATTCATGTTCCTGAGCTTGAAGATGGCACTGTCGGAGACAGGTATGTTTATGTATATAGACAGATTTGAAAATAATTTGTTCACGTCTATAGTATCTTGACTTTCATTGAAATGTGATCAGTTCTACTGAATAATAGTTTCATCATTTTTATTAGTGTATCATGGTTCCCATTGGCCCGGAATTTGCGGTTGTAATGACAGCGAAACGGTCAGCGCTCGCCATTATTACTGAGTAAATCTGACAGCAACTTCTGGCGTCTGCACATGCAAAGTTAAACATGGAAATCTGAAAGTTGCTCTGTGATACCCTGCTCCTCCACAGGGTGCGCTGTTGCAGTCTTTGCCGATGCAATCAACAGAGAATCAATGATTTGATGTGAACTTCAACTTTTTAACGCCGTATTCTTGCTGTAAAAACCATTGAAAATGTTAAGTCTTGTTGAATGAGGTGTAACTGAGCTTTAACGGTGTACTAAGTCATAATTACTGCTGAACAACCTCTCTGGCCCTGAAAAACTAATTTTACAAGTGTGGAGTGTCTTTCCCTCGCAATAACATTTAAAAATTCCACGATTTTCTACCTTAATCCCATGTGTATGTCCCAATCTTTATTTTGCTTTCTGTAAAATGATTAATAAGTGAATTATAATCCATGCTTTTTACTTCCTGGTTTGCTGTCTGAGAATTCTTCAATCTGATTGGCTGATCAGCCTGCTTGACGACTTCACTGTTACTGTATGACACAGATTCCCCTTAGATGGCGCCAGATTGAAAGTCACGTCGAAATAGGGGAAATCGATGCTTTAGAGCCGCTAAATCTTTGTGGACAGCTTTTTTCAAGGTCAGCGGCAAGCACCGTCCCTTCGCTGCTGACCTCAAAATCTGGGCCATTATATTTGATAGCTAAGAATAGCTTTCTCTAGACTGCCTGATCAGTAATCGCACCCTATTCTTGGCACATTTAGGAAATGGAGTAAGTTCTTTTGTCTAGCCAGCCCTTTCTGTCATTCTTAGCTATTGGAGCTCTCATTTTTAAACCCAATTCCCTGTCTTTCATCCATATCTATTAATATCCATCTTGAGTACCTATTTCCCATTTAAACATCTCATTTGACCTCCCCCAAGGTCTTCTGGATCAGTGTGTTCCACAATCTCACAACCCTTGGTGTGAAAGAAGTTCCTTTCTGGATTTATTTTTAACTACTGTCCATGCTTTTGTTACCTCCACATTTGATTTTTCCAATGCTCTTCTGGCCGGCCTCCCATCTTCTGCTCTCAATAAATTTGAGCTCATCCAAATCTTTGCTGCCCGTATCCTAACCTGTACCAAATGGCGCTCACCCATCACCCCTGTGCTCGCTAACCTACATTGGCTCCCGGTCCACCAGCATCTTGATTTTAATAATTCTCATCCTCGTGTTCAAATCCCTTCATGGGCTTGCCCCTCTCTATATATTTGTAACTTACTCCAGCACTACAACACTCCAAGAATTCTGCGTTCCTCCAACTCTGGCCTCTTGTATATCTTCCTTTGCCCCACCATTGGCGGCCGTGCCTTCAGCCGTATAGGCCCTAAGCTTTGGAATTCCCTCCCTAAACACCAACACCATGTTGAGTTGGACAAGTACTGCTGTTGCTTCATCTGGGCTGGGTTAAAATCCTACATTTCCCCACCTAACACCAGCGATGGGCAGTAAATGTGGCCTTGTTAGTGTTGTCCACATCCTGAAAACAAACTTTAAAAAAAAATGTAAACCTCTTGTGATGAAGCCCAGCATCTCATTAGCCTTTTTGAGAACGTTTTGCACCTGTACACTAGCTTTTTTTTAATTCGTTCCTGGGATTTGGGCGTCACTGGCAAGGCCAACATTTATTGCCCGTCCCTAATTGCCTTTGAGAAGGTGGTGGTGAGCCGCTGCCTTCAACCGATGCAGTCCGTGTGGTGAAGGTGCTCCCACAGTGCTGTTAGGGAGGGAGTTCCAGGATGAAGGATCGGTGATATACTTCCAAGGCAGGATGGTGTTTGACTTGGAGGGAACTTGGAGGTGGTGTTGTTCCTATGCACCTGTTGCCCTTGTCTTTCTAGGTGGGAGAGGTCGCGGGTTTGGGAGCTGCTGCCGAAGAAGCCTTGGCGAGTTGCTGCAGTGCATCTTGTAGATGGTACACACTGCAGCCACAGTATGCTAGTGGTGGAGGGAGTGCATGTTTAAGGTGGTGGATGGGGTGCCAATCAAGTGGGCTTCTTTGTCCTGGATGGTGTCGAGCTTCTTGAGTGTTGTTGGAGCTGCACTCATCCAGGCAAGTGGAGAGTATCCATCACACTCCTGACTTGTGCCCTGTAGATGGTGGAAAGGCTTTGAGGAGTCAGGAGGTGAGACCCGCAGAATACCCAGCCTCTGACCTGCTCTTGTTGCCACAGTATTTATGTGGCTGGTCCAGTTAAATTTCTGGTCAATGGTGACCCCCCCCAGGATGTTGATGGTGGGGGATTCGGCGATGGTAATACCATTGAATGTCATGGTTAGATGCTCGCTTGTTGGAGATAGTCATTGCCTTGCACTTGTGTGGCGTGAGTGTTACCTGCCACTTATCAGCCCAAGCCTGAATGTCGTCCAGGTCTTGCTGCATGCAGGCATTGACTGCTTCATTATCTGAGGAGTTGCGAATGGAACTGAACACTGTGCAGTTATCAGCGAACATCCCCACTTCTGACCTTATGTTGGAGGGAAGATTATTGATGAAGCAGCTGAAGATGGTTGGGCCTAGGACACTGCCCTGAGGAACTCCTGCAGCGATGTCCTGGGGCTGAGTTGATTGATCTCCAACCACCGCAGCCATCTTCCTTTGTGCTAGGTATGACTCCAGCCAGTGGAGAGTTTTCCCCTGATTCCCATTGACTTCAGTTTCACTAGGGCTCCTTGATGCCACACTTGGTCAAATGCTGCCTTGACTTCAAGGGCAGTCACTCTCACCTCACCTCTGGAATTAAGCTCTTTTGTCCATGTTTGGACCAAGGCTGTAATGAGATCTGGAGCCAAGTGGTCCTGGCGGGACCCAAACTGGGCATCAGTGAGCATGTTATTGGTGAGTAAGTGCTTCTTGATAGCACTGTTGACGACACCTTCCATCACTTTGCTGATGATTGAGAGTAGACTGATGGGGCGGTAATTGGCCGGATTGAATTTGTCCTGCTTTTTGTAGACAGGACATACCTGGGCAGTTTTCTACATTGTCGGATAGATGCCAGTGTTATAGCTGTACTGGAACAGCTTGGCTAGAGGCGCGGCTAGTTCTGGAGCACAAGTCTTCAGCACGACAGCCGGGATGTTGTCGCGGGCCCATAGCCTTTGCTGTATCCAGTGCGCTCAGCCGTTTCTCAATATCACGTGGAGTGAATCGAATTGGCTGAAGACTGGCTTCTGTGGTGGTGGGGACCGCAGGAGGAGGCCGATATGGATCATCCACTCGGCACTTCTGGCTGAAGATGGTTGCAAATGCTTCAGCCTTGTCTTTTGCACTCATGTGCTGGGCTCCACCAGCATTGAGGATGGCGATATTCATGGAGCCTCCTCCTCCCGTTAGCTGTTTAATGGTCCACCACCGTTCATGACTGGATGTGGCAGGACTGCAGAGCTTTGATCTGATCCATTGATTGTGGGATCGCTTAGCTCTGTCTATAGCGTGCTGCTTCCGAGCATGCATGTAGTCCTGTGTTGGAGCTTCCCCAGGTTGGCACCTCATTTTTAGGTACGCCTGGTGCTGCTCCTGGCATGCTCTTCTACACTCCTTATTGAACCAGGGCTGGTCCCCTGGCTTGATGGTAATGGTAGAGTGAGGGATATGCCGGGCCATGAGGTTACAGATTGTGCTGGAATACAATTCTGCTGCTGCTGATGGCCCACAGTGCCTCATGGATACCCAGTTTTGAGCTGCTAGATCTGTTCTGAATCTATCCGATTTAGCATGGTGGGAGTGCCACACAACACGATGGAGGGTGTCCTCAGTGTGAAGACGGACTTCGTCTCCACTGACTGTGTGGTGGTCACTGCTACCGATGCTGTCATGGACAGATGCATCTGCGACAGGTAGATTGGTGAGGACGAGGTCAATTAGGTTTTTCCCTCATGTTGGTTCTCTCACCACCTGCCGCAGGCCCAGACTGGCAGCTATGTCCTTCAGAACTTGGCCAGCTCGGTCAGTAGTGGTGCTACTGAGCCACTCTTGGTGATGGACATTGAAGTCCCCCACCTAAAGTACATTCTGTGCCTTTGCTACTCTCAGTGCTGGAGGAGTACTGATTCATCAGCTGAGGGAGGGCGGTAGGTGGTAATCAGCAGGAAGTTTCCATGTCCATGCTTGACCTGAAGCCATGAGACTTCATGAGGTCCGGAGTCAATGTTGAGGACTCCTTCCCGACTGTATGCCGGTGGGACAGGACATACCCAGGGATGGTGATGGGGGAGTTTGGGACATTGGCTGAAAGGTATGATTCTGTGAGTATGACTATGTCGGGCAGCTCTCCCAATTTTGGCACAAGTCCCCTAGATGTTGGTGAGGAGGACTTTGGTTGACTAGGCTGGGTGTGGTGTTGTCGTGTCCGTAGCTGGTGCCGAGTTCGATGCTGGGTGGTCTGTCCGGTTTTATTATTATTGTTTTTCGTAGCAGTTTTTTTACTAGGCATTTCAGAGGGCAGTTAAGAGTCAACCATATTGCTGTGGGTCTGGAGTCACATATAGACCAGACCAGGTAAGGATGGCAGATTTCCTTCCCTAAAGGACAGTTGTGAACCAGATGGGTTTTTATGACAATCCGATAGTTTCATTACCATTACTGATATTAGCTTTTTATTCCAGATTTATTTAATTAACTGAATTTAAATTCCCCAGCTGCCGTGGTGGGATTTGAACTCACGTCTCCGGATCATTAGTCCAGGCCTCTGGATTACTAGTCCAGTAAATAACCACTATGCTACCATTCCCGTTAAGACTATTATTTCTGGACCCCAAGTCCCTTTATTCATCTACCTCCCTAGCACTTCCGTTCAGATTATACTCCTGCCATTATTGCATCCAAAAAGTACCATCTCACACACTTGCACTGTTCTTGGTGCATGTGACTTTTTCCCACCATTGTCTTTGCTAATTGAAGTTCTTGGTAACCCATTGCAGTACTTGTGCTCTTCGCCACTGAGGTGTGAATTTTACGATTCCTCCGTGCATATTAACACTTTCGATCCCATACATAATGTCTGAAATTATGTAGAATTAGTTTTCCTGAAAGAATGAACCATGCTACCTGCTCACTTCAGGTGGGCAGAAACCAGGGGTATTCGATTCCTGAATGCTGTACCAAAATCCGTCATTTCCATTCTTAAGCACAGGTCATTTCTGCTGTCTAAAATTGCCGACTGCTTTTTAAAAAAAAATAAACCTTTTTTGTTGAAAAAGAAAGACTTGCATTTATATAGTGCCTTTCACTACCACCGGACGTCTCAAAGTGCTTTACAGCCAATGATGTACTTTTTGAAGTAGTCACTGTTGTAATGTAGGAATTATTGGATGCTCAAGACTGTACATTTGCAATTTATGAAGCTTTTATACATCTAGGTGTATATTTTATGAAGCCATTATGTGATTATGGGTACATTCATATAGAAAATTTGAGTTTGTTGTACAGCTAAATATACAATCACATTAATTTATAACTCTACATTCCCATGCATAATTGATAAAGTCTCTGCGCATCTTGACTACATGGTGCCTATGGTGGGAATCTATTGGCACTAGGAGTGTTGTGGGCCATGGGGCCAAGGCAGGATTTTTTGGTGCTGGGTCCTGGGCTTAGTTAGGGTTGGGATGGTGGGCAGAGTTCCTGACTACTGGAGATCCTGTTGGTGCTCTTTCTTGGCCAGTGGATGGGTTGCTGTGCTGAGGCAGTAGTGTGCGTTGAGTGGGTCTCCAAAGATGGGCCCCAAACTGTCTGGTATTTCAATTCCAGCCAGAGGCCAAACATGACTCGTTCCAATCAGCAGATGTCCGACATGTGTTTCAGGGAAAAGGCTGACCGTTGCGCTGAAAGAATTTCAAAGCAACCAAGCAGGCTGTGAATGCAAGAGATTCATTTGAGGAATCCTTCTCAGTGGAACCAGATTGGAAATTGTTCCCGCTGAATGACCACCAGTCAGCTAGTGATTTTACTGGAGGTGGCGGGATTACTGATCTTTCATGCAATGTAACGCTTTCTCAAAGTCTGCAGTAAGTTGTTGTTTGAGTTGGGGAGTTCCTCACTTAATATACGAGCAAGAAAGCTGAGGAATTTTTATATCTGTGATGTGGTGAAAACTAAGCTGGTTGGGGTTGGAACCACAGCTCCCAGCTTGCCTTCTGATCTGTCAAACATTGCAGAACCCAAAGAATGGATTGCATGTACAGGATGATGTGCTGTCGTTTGAAATGTTAGTGTTAAGAGTTAAACTTAATGGAAATATGTACTTAATAAAAATTTAACGCTGGGGCTGCTGTTGATGACTTACCTCGAGTTATCTGGCTGTCTGGGCTTTTGGTGAAATAACTCTTTGGGCAACAGCACTTCCTCTTTTATGCTGAAGAATTGCATCAGATGCTGATCTTGTCTCTGATGTGACCATGTCCCTCTTTAGACTTCTGAACCTGACTGGCGGGGCAATAAAAATAGACTTTGGATATGATTTTCAGCCAATCAGGAGCCAGTTTTTATGATGGGGGTCCTTCCTCTGCACCCTAGAGACAGAGGGCAAAAACAGTTACAGAATTGTGGGAATTGGCTTTACTACTACAAATTTTAAAACATTAATTAATAGAGTAGCTTATGGGAAAAGAAAAAGCTTGCATTTATATAGAGCTTAATCACTTCTCTCGGATCGTCCCAAAAGTGCTTCATGTACATGAATTACTTTGAAGTGTAGTCATTACTATGCAGGCAAATGTGGCAGCCATCTTTTTGTGCACAGCAATGAGATGAATGACCAATTTATCTATTACTGCAGGTATTGGCTGAGGGAAGCATATTGGCTGGCATACTGGGAGATTTAATAGATGTGTTCAAAATTATGAAGGAGAAACTGTTTCCACTGGCAGGAGGGCACAGATTTTTTGGAGGTTCTGGAGCTAGGGTTATTTTAGATTATTTTTTTAAAAAGTAGTTAAAACTAGTAGAGAGAGAATAGTGGAGGGAAACAATCCAGATGCACAGAAGTAGTGAACTGTCAGTTCCACTGGATAGTGTGCCAGCGTGGAAGCTGGATGAGCAGAGGATCTGGTTCTGATTGCTGGAAAGGAGGTGATCTTGTAGGGGTGTGGAATTTACTTCCCGGGTTAGTGGTTGAGGCAGAAACTAAGTCAACATTCCAGATTAGATTGGAGAGGTGGATGAAAGTAAAGGGATATGGGAACAGTGTGTCTAAATGTGGTTATTTGCTCATGTGAAGGTTAAACAGCGACAATGGCCTGTTTCTGTGTTGTGACCTCTATGTATTTCTGTGTATGTGTGTGTCAGTGAGTGTTGACAGACTATTTGGCAGTGAAGCCACTTCAACCAATCCTGATGTCCTTGCCCAAACTCTCTACATGCACTTTCTACCAGTCACTGGTGTCAGAACTCTGGCTGACTATTCGATCATCCCAGAGACAATTTTCGTCCCTGTGTCCCATAAATGGGAGAAAAGCAGAAAAATGGGCGAAGATTGGTGTTGCCGGACCACCGCCCGTTTTGTGGCCAGGCAGCGGAAGCTCCTGCAGAAACGGGCGTGAGCTACAAAAAATATTCTACTGTGGCAGAAGTGACATCACTTTGATGTTCCTATCATATTCCAGCCTTTACGCTGGAGGGCCAAATCTTCATATTCCACCTTTACAAAATGGGCACCTGAGGTTGCTAGACTATGCCTTTCAATACACAGGTATTTAAAGGGACAGCCAGCAACTTTTGGGTGTGATTTTAAACCGACGTTTCAGCACACAAGGTGCCCAGCCACCCTTTAACACCAGCAGAGATGAACTTAGCATCACTGGTCCAAGGAATTCCGTGTGGGTGGGCTCTGATTCACCTGGGTGGAAGTGCTGCTGCAATCTGACCTCCATCCAGACTGCTGTACAAACATGGTGCAGCCAATGGCTGGTTTATTGCAGGCATGCTATACTGCTACCTATGGGGCGGGTATCCTGGAGTGCCAAGAAGGCCAAACTCTTCTCGCGCACACCTTAGGCAGCATAACATTCGCTTTGCCAGTCACAAAGCCCCATTACTTGTGCCCAGAGTGTGCATGGTGCCTCCCCTTTGGGTTTCCTTTTTGCATGTCACTTCTTTGACGACTCTGAACGGGGAATTGATTCAATCAGGTTGAATTGTCTTTTGAACCGTTCTAAAAGCTGTAATAATTTCCCCCCCCCAAAACCCAGCATGGGTTATCTTTAAGTGATTGCTGGGGTTATTTGTCCACCTAATTTGCTTTAATTACCAGGTACTGTGTATTTTAGATGTTATGGTATGAGCATAGACAAACTTACATCTGTGTATATATGTGGAGTAAAATCTCATTCACTTCATGATTAACATTTTATGATTGATTGAAGAGTTGGAATATTAGTGCCTTGCCTTTGATGGACCTTTTCATGTACTTGGTGATAAAGGAATATTGGAAAGGAATGTAATGTATTTTATTGCATTTGCCTGTCCCAGCTACTTCTGTTCAATGATACCTCATGACTTTCTCTTTCACCCTGTGCAGGGATATTTCAATGAACAGGCCTTGTCTTCCACCCTGGGCTTGCATTGCAGTTGTAGCAATGGGGGAGTCCATGAAAAGTTGTAAGAAAACCTCTACTACTGCTCGGAGACTTCCCTGCTGCTTAAGGGTGCAAGCTTGATGTCGAGCATAGGCCTAATCTTGTTGTGCATTTAGGAGGAGAAGATGTAAAAAAGAGAGCAGAAATAAAGAATGCAACAGAGGAAGAAAGCATATATTACCGTGGTGCGCCAGCAAGATACAATGCAGTTTAAAACTCATTTAATCATGCATTACCCAAAAGTGATTTCAATTTAGTTACACATTTGAATTAATTTGAACTAATGTAATATTAATTTTCCCCTCCCTGTTTTAAAAATAATTTTTCTTCCACTCTTTAGGCATGCTGAAAAACAGCAAGTAATTGTGAGTCATCAGTACCGCTTTTGAATACAGTAGCATTTATACTTCTGTAAAAGCTGAGAGCATTGTGAGGACAAGTAGCAGGTAAGCTTTTACGCCACTTTGAAAGTGGCATTAGGTCATTTGAGTTGACACTTTCATCACTATACTGGTGTGGCTATTACAGCTGTAAACCAATATAATGTATGCAAACATGTTGCATTTATATTGTAATTTGGACTCCATACTGCAAACCATAGGGGCAGATTTTTGTGGCTTCATGTTTATACCATTGGCTCTCAGCAGCAAAGTACTTTGGGGGAAGTATACTTTTTCGCATACATAATGCATTTCTGCAAATATTTTTTTGTACAGTCAAAAATCCACAACTACATTGTCTGCCTCTGAATTGGTCTTGACACAAAACGGAGACAGATAGAGTTGGGTTTACTTGAAAGCTGGGACCAATTTGGCGTGCAAAAATATATCCGTGATCAAAGGGTTGGTGTTAGGGGCAGATTTCTGATCCTATTCCATCTCCTGTTGTCAGAAGTGTGTGTTCAAAGATCTTGGCGGTTGCCATTTCGAAGATCACTTCAGATTTTTGTCCTTCTTGCAGTGATCATTTTATCTTATTAAATAACTTGCACTTTAAATGTTCCCAGCTTATATTGTGGTTATGAAAAAATGTTTCTAATCCTAACTATCCAGTTATCTAATGTATCAGATTCTGCTATTTAGAGAATTTTTTGCTTGATTTGAAAGTTTGAATGTTCGCAATGTATTTCCATTCTCTTGGCAAGGTGGTAGTAAATGATAGCTAGGAAACTGATGTAAAATTTAATTGGTGGGCATTTAAATCCTTTCCCCCCACATTTAGCCTAATTTTAATGTCACTGTAGGATCTTTCAAATTCTGGAGTATATTCTAGTAACCACGAGTATAGAAGTTTCAATCATTTATGAAAAAGACACGTTCAATCAGTGATGTACCGAATATGTGGACAGAGATTATTTACTGTTGAAAAAATTTCTGCTTTGACCTCTAGTGCGACGTAAAACGTACCAGTCACGTTTAAGGAAAATAGTATACTTCTGCTAATTGGATCTGCAGTTACTTCACCATCAGAGCTTCCCCCACCACCCACTCAAAACAAATACTTTACTTGTTGCAGTAAATCTGTGTCGTCGGCAATGGGTTTTGAGGGATTGCAAATGGGAGGAGGAGGCATGCACCTGACCAGGAGCGATTTGAGTCTCCTCATTTTTCTCTGCAAAACGTCATACTGCTTACCTCCGCCAGTCTGAGAGCCTCAACAAACTATTCCACAAGAAATCCTTCATCCTTTTCAGCTCTGGGTGCCAATTGGGAGGCCTTTGAGCAGGAAAATATTAGTACAGTACTGGCTAAGAAACTTCGTTTTATTAAATCTCTGGTGGGACTCTTCCCACCAGGCAGCTATGCTGAGCGGGATGAGCTATCGGCTGCTTGACAACTGCTGCTTCACCATCAGGTGACTGGAGATAAACTTGTGATAGGATGACACTGTTGCATCTGGCCCCACTCTTCTCGCCAATGCTTCATTTAGCAGTCTGGAAAAAAATAATGCTGAAACCTGCTGCCAACAGGAGAAGGTGTATTCAAGTGACAAGCAATGCTGGGACTCCAACCATCTATTTGGGAGGCAGATGATCTTTCAACAATGCGACTAGACTGCTCCAAATTGTTTCAATTTTTACCTTTTTGGATGTTCGTATCCCTAATTTGGGGAAATCCAGAATGAGGGGAAGTGGGGGGGGCGGGGCACAATCTTAATATTGGAGCTAGGGGGTGAATTCAGGAAGCACTTTTTCCATTCAAAGGGTAGTGGAAATCTGGAAGTCTCTCACCCAAAAAGGCTGTGGATGCTGGGCAATAGAAATTTTCAATACTGAGATTGATAGATTTTTGTTAGGTAAGGGATCAATGGCTGAATGAATGAAGAGATGAGGGATATGCATCAAAGGCAGGTAAATGGAGTTGAGGTACAGATCAACCATGATCTAATTGAATGGTGGAACAGGCTTGAGGGGCTGAATGGCCTCCTCCTGTTCCGATGGGTTTTTTTCTTTGCTAAACAGCTGCTTTATGTCCACTACAGGTTCATATGCATCAAGTGTCTATGGCTGGAAGTCCACCAGTCTCCTTGGCTGAACAGGCTCAAGTAAAGCTCATCACAGTTACTGATGACTTAGTTCAGCAACTAGCTGAACACCAGGTATGGTTTATTGGTTACATCTATTTACTGAAAATGATTATAAGTGCTTGAATTCTATTGCATGCAGAGTAGTTGCAACTGCATTGTGTTGGGCCAGCCAGATAAAATTTGAAAGATTTTTTCAGTCTTTTTTTAAAAAAGAGACTTGAATTCACCTTTTCCAAGATTTATGTTAGTTTTAGGAATCTTTGGTAGAAAAACATTCAGCTATGTTATACCCTAATTCATGCTGCTCTCCCACACAGTTTTAAGCTGGAGAACATTTTACGGGCCAAATCAGCAGCCACTTAATTCTAAAGTGGACTCGCCGTATATTTTTCTCTTGATGGAACTCTGCAGAAAGAACTAGATTATTTGCTAAATTGTGATCCCAAACTTGGAATGTAAAAAGAGAAATGCACGCCAGATTCTGTCCTACACATAATGTTACAGGAGAACACCAGACTGAATTTAAAAATACACTGTTTATCTGTACACTTGTATGCAACTCTAAAACACGTACATCCTGTTTATAGGTTCAATAACTTCAATACAAACTTCCCTTTGTATGTTTGTGTGTCCCAGTGCCTTTTGCATGCAACAAGAAATCCTCAGATTAACATTAAATAGGCAACAGAAATTAAAATTGCAGGTACTTCTAATATCCATGAACCCATAGTGTCTCTTTTTTATGTCTGAAGCTTTGTCCCACTTTATTACTCTGTTTTCCTATCCAACCCCTCAAAACTATTGCTTTATCCAAATAACCAGTGGGCTGTTTCGTCTTCATGCTTAGAGCTGCATTGGAAATCAACTCTGAGCGATGTTTCTCCAGCCTGTTGGTGAAACTGCAACATTCATTCTGCGAGACTTTTTCACCCAACAGCTGCAAAAAAAACAAAAGCAGCTACTACCCTACCTTACTCCCTGCTTCTACCCGGATTGCCTTTCAAGCAGTTTTCCTGAAATCCACTGTGGACGTGGAAAATGTTCCCCCTAAGGTGCGTAGCCGCACACAATCGCGTAGGTCGCTCACCAGCCGCTGCCGTTGGAAGAGATACCGCGCATGCGCGCCCACACAACAAATTTAAAGGGCCTGCGCAGGAAAAAAAAGAGGGAACATTGGATGTGGATGCTTTTGGCGTGGTTGGAAAACGTAGTTTCTGGTAAAGCACAAGGCAGCATGCCGCAGACTGGTACCTGTGAATCTTTTTCCAGTTGCATATGTTAGCTCCTTTCTGGAGCAACCTCTAATGAGAAACCTGAAGGCTTGACAAGCTCGAGGGCAACATCCATCAGTACCGTTACTGGCAGAACTCCGCAATTAATAAATGTACACATGAGGCACATGGTTACATTCTGAAATTTTTGCCTATTTGGCCGAGAAGGGATTTTCAGGTTCATTTCTATTCTTTTGCTCTGAAATTAAATTTGTTTCACGGGGGGTTAACCCCTTGCGGGCACACAAGTTGCTCAGGATGTTGATTCAGGCCTCCAACTGGGGTACCAGACAGTAGTTAACAGAATTGAGTGTCCTCACAATGCCACATAAGCTTGAGACAACTAGGAGGTTGTTTGCATATTCCAGAGAGGTTTGTGTTTATAATATTGGATTAGTTTTATTAATGGAGTGCAGCAGGAGGCCTAGATAAGCAGGTATCGGAATTGCCATGGCTCCCCACACCAAAAGGGGAAAGGCCCCTCATTTGAGCTGGTAGTTTTGATCAGCTTAACAAGCTGCTCCTCAACAGGGAACTGCAGAGGTTTGAGGTTTTGACTTCCTCTCTCTATGTAAAAAAACAGTATGCAGAGAGTTGTGAGGGGCAGAGAAGTGTCATTCTGAAGTTTGTGTCAGTCAGTTCAACAATCCTGATTTATAAAGTCAGGCAGATCTGCATTAAAAGGCAAAATGTCATAATTATTTTGATGTTATGAGGATTAATAAGTAAAGCTCGCAGCGAAACTAGTGTTCATTCATGTATGTAAAATAAACCGGTTTGTTGGTTTTCAGTTTGCCTTTTCTCACTAGAATGCTTTTCAGGTTGCCTTCCAATGAATAGGAGAAACACACATGAGGGTGGGGCGGCACACATGTGAGATCACAGTATTGAGTACACATAGCTAGGGGTCATATTGTGACAGTCTCACCTCCCCCCTACGGTCAGACAATCATTTAATTAGTTAAAGCATAGTTACGGTGCTCTCCAGTTCGTAGGGGCCAGAGGGTCTGCTTATAGGAGTGACTGATGACACGGAACCTGAAGGAATATCTAGAGCAGACCTGGAATTTATAACGCATGCCTAGAAACGGGTCTCATTTATTTTTAAATTTTTTAAATTATGTTCTCGCTGCCAAATGGGGACCAAATTATCTTTCACTCTGTTTTTTGTGCAGGGTAGTAGTTCCTGCTGATTTGGCTCCTGTTTTTAAAAACTGCAGCTATTGCTCGCTGTTCAAACTACTACATTACTAATTTCAGTGATTTTTACGAGCACTGAACAATTTCTGCAACCTACAGGCCTTGCTTATATGTAGCACAGACAAAGTATGATAGTTCAGTGCTAAGATTTTAAAGTGCTGTAATAATCCTGATAGTAGTTGCAGATATGCTTGTTTTAGGCTAATCAATGCAGAGGAGGTTTTTTGATGTATTCCAGCTGGAATAATTCTGCAAGTACTGTCTATAAATGTACCTAAAACATTTCTTTCCCTAGTTTTGCCCTTGGGCAATCCTACTTTAACTGGATTTTATAGGGACCAGTTTACTTAATGCAAAATGGAATCCTGACAATTACAAAAGTAGTGTTTAAAATGCCAGTGGCACAAGGTAACATGCAGTGGTCCTATTGAAATAGTGTGTGTGCTAAACTACCCCAGTGGTCTAGTGGATAAAGGCACACTTCAGCAATCTGTTTTCTGATTGGCTCAAACTTCATATTAATAGAAGAAGCACCCACTCTGAGCTCCGTAGGCAGCTAATGTGTGAATGAAAACTGATGAGCACACGTGAAAGCAACAGATTGAGTACGAATGGCGAGGAAAATCTACCAATTAAACAAAGCAGAAACTAAACCCATCAAATATCTGTGTGTAGAAGCCAAAAGGAGGAGGAGTAGTGGATTTAGAAGTTGTAGGTCATAGCATCACTGAGGCATTAACTAGATCAATCTGTAGGAATATCTAGTGGATATGAATGACTGACTTATTTATGTATGTAAATACATATTCCAGAGAGGTTTGCATTTATAATGTTGGATTAGTTTTATTCATCGAGCGCGACAGGAGACCTAGCTAAGCAGGCATCAGAATTGCCTTGGCTCCCACACCACACCACAAGGGGAAAGGCTCCTCATTCTAGGTGGTAGTTTTGATTGGCAGCTTAGCGAGCCACTCCTCAACAGGATAACTGAGGGAGATGCTGGCTCTCCCTATCTCCGTAACCACCTCCAGCCCTACAACCCTCCAAGATCTCTGTACTCCTCCAATTCTGGCCTCTTGCGCATCCCTGATTTTAATCACTCCACCATTGGCGGCTGTACCTTCATCTGCTTAGGCCCTAAGCTCTGGAATTCCTTCCCTAAACCTCTCTGTCCCATTACTTCTCTCTCCTTCTTTATGATGCTCCTTTAAAACCTACCTCTTTGACCTGTCCTAATTATCGCCTTATGTGGCTCGGTGTCAAATTTTGTTTGATAACACTCCTGTGAAGCGCCTTGGAATGTTTTACTGCATTAAAGGCGCTATATAAATGCAAGTTCTTATCTCTCACAAGGGATTTGATAAAATTTTGCATGTCACTCTTTTAAAGAGCATTAAAGCTAGTAAATATAATAAATTTGATTATTGAAAAGCAGCTCGGCAGCAGAAAGCAGACGATGATGATAAAACGGGAAGCATTCTTGGAGTAGTAACCAGCATCTGTTTGGAGTTGAGGCTGTTTGACACCAGAAACAAAGAGTGTGACTTTTCTGACCACTTTGGTAATGACATAAATGTGTTTGTGAAGATTTCTTCTATTGAGTATTTCTAGTGAAATACTAAATGCATTCTTTGAGAGTGCTTATGATTTCTCCAGAAACAGCAAACCAAGGAAATCTGCTCAAATGTATTTGCGATGCCACTATACAAAGCGGGGTTCTCACCCGCAGTAATACCACACAGTGTTAAATTTGGTGATGACACCAAGCTACTTGGCCAGATGACATGTATAGAGGTGATTGATGGCATATGGCGGGATGGGGGAAGACTGGGAAGGAGAACTGGAACAAATAACCAAAAGGGCTAAAGAAAGATAGGCGATTTTAATGTGGCTAATGGACATTGGATTAGAAAAAGTGAACTATGTACATTATGAAGCGATGCACATTAAAAAGTGGGGGAAAGGACCTTGATGGGGTCGTTGACTTAACACAAGTTATGCAGCCATTGTGAAGCTGTCATAAGCAAGGCTAATCAAGTATTGGGATCCACCCTGAGGGTATTTTGATTTATTACAGGTTGAAACAAGTTATTGTAAATTTGAGGCGGCATTTTGAGTACTGTGTGCACTTTTGGGCACCATCCGTTGAAAAGGACATTGCTGTGTTGGCGAGGAGCAACAGGGTGTATTTGCAATATAAGGATCTAATAAGGTATGGATGCAGTAGGTACAAGTAGGATATTTATCTTGGATGGTGAGTGCCGAACTAGAAGACGTATCTACAAGATTAACAAATATCGAGCAAGCAGAAATGCAAAATGTTCCTGCACAGAGCAGTAGATTTCTGGAACAGCCAAGGCAGCTAATGTGCCCAATAAAAAACAAACTGATCAAGGGATGGAATTAGGAGCTATATCAATGCTGTTTGTCGCACAAGGGGAATCTGCCCTGTTTAACCTTCGTGCTGATTAAAACAAGAAAAGACTATGTTTGGTGTTTTGCCTCTGCACTTTCTTCCACAAAGTGAATAAAATACTTTTGAAAGCCGTAACATCCGTAGTCTTCACTGATTTGAACTTGGTTTTTCACTTGAAGTTTTAGCCAGGAAGTGGAATACGGCTCAGCCTGGCTCCATAGAAATTCACTTTCCGTGCTATTATAAGCACCGATTACAATAGTGGAGCAGTTTGAAATTCAGGCTATCTCGCTCTCCCAGCTGAGCAGGGAAGTGTGGTAATGAGAGGGAAAGAATGTGGGGGAGAATGCCGTTTTAAAAAAAAAAAAGATTCTCTTAAAAGTTCACTTTAATTGCAATGGACAGGAATGCTTTTTAAAAAAAAATATATAGTTTAAAGTTAGATGTGCGTTTTTTATTTTTATTATTGTATATTTCCTGGCAACTTCCTCACAGGTCTCCCACTCTCAAGGGACATTATCTACTGTAGCTCCAGGAACTGTAATAGGACGACCAATAATGACCAGTACCCCACAGAGGATTCAGATTGTTCCTGCAGACCCAGGTGTCACAGTAGCACAGCGCATTCAGGTAGAATTTCTCTTACTAAAATGTGGTGAAAATAGCCTAACAGTTGCATGTACTCAAGCATTAAAATACTGCAAACCTGCTCCATCCATAATGGAAACTATTTTCAGCCTTTAAAAAGAAATAGCTATATGTAAGCAGGTTTTAAAAAGTCTGGCTTGCCTCCTCCTGTAAGTAGTTACTGGTCCATGTGGTGTCTTGTCTCCCTGCATTGTGCTGCCAGTGTTTTTTAAATACATAAACTGTTTGTCTCATTTGGCTATTGATGTCTCTTGTTGGCTGTAGACCAAAGAGATAGCAGCATTATATTTGGTTTTTCCCCTTCTGTCCTTTGACAGATGTCAGCTACCAAACAATATGTTTCTATTTGTAGATTGTCACCGATCAGCAGACGGGCCAGAAGATTCAAATAGTCACGTCGATGGATCATGGTGCGAGCAAGCAGTTCATCTTAACAAATTCAGACGGCACAACGTCAAACAAAGTGATTCTAGCCAGACCTGAGTCAGGACAAGGAAAAGTCATCCTAGCCTCACCTGACTCTGCAGGTCTCAACCAGCTCATTTTTACATCTCCTGATGGGTCAGCACAGCACATACAGGTACAATGAATGTAAATTGGATGTATGCAGGTTGTGGTAGCCTTTGTAATTAGAAAACTGCACGTATATAGCTGTCAGTGAATTAAAATAATGAATTTGTCCTTTTGCATTCCTACCTTTCCAACTTTCCTTGGATTTCCTTTTTACGTGTTCTTGGGATGTGGGTGTTGCTGGCAAGGTCGGCATTTATTGTCCATCCCAAGTTGCCCTGAGAAAGTGGTGGTGGGCCTCCTTCTTGAATAGCTGGTAGTGGTTTGATACACCTGAGAGGGCAGTTAAGAGTCAACCACATTGGTGTGGGACTGGAGTCACATATCGGCCAGACTGGGTAAGGACCGCGGGTTTCCCACATTACAACAGTGACTACACTCCAAAAGTACTTCATTGGTCATGAAAGGCGCTATATAAATGTAAGTCTTTCTTTTCTTTCTTTCTAAGGGACATTAGTGAACCAGTTGGGTTTTTATGACATTCCGACAGCTTCATGGTCACTTTTACTGATACCAGATTTTATTTTTTACTTTATTGTTTGTATACGTTTCATGTAACTTTTCCCAACGTGAGTCGTATTGTTGAAAGGTAGGATGTGCGTCACTGAAATATTCTGTATCGGTAGAAGTTGACACTTGGATACTAGGCTGCTCTCTTAGTCACTCACTCTGGTCAGTGCTGCTGTGAACTTTCCTCTTGCATGGCAATATGTTGAAGTTAAGACACATCACATTCTTTCACTTTGCCTTGTTCTTTCCCACAGTTTCAAAACTGAAGGATTCTGTACCATTTTCTGTTGGTTCTTCCTCAGACAATCTTTAGGCTTTTAAAAGCCAAGCTTGGGTGCCAGCTAATCTCTACTTCCTGATTTACCTCGCCTTCTCGGTCCACTCTTCATCTTTCCCTGGTGTGCCTTAGTCCATCGCCTTGAGTTTTTCAGTGTCTTTTTAAAAAAAAGTTGTGTGGTGCTGGGAAACCTAGAGAACTGAGAAAGGGAGAATAGTAAAGAAGATGCCTTAACATGTCTATAGGTGGGTACAGTAGTATGGTTTGTTACTGGACTAGTAATCCAAAGATCTGGACTAATAATCCAGAGAACGAGAGTTTAAATCTCACCATGGCAAATTGAGAATTTGAATTCAGCTGGGGAAAAAAAAAGTATGGAAATAAAAAGCTGTCTGATTTTAAATACCCAACAGGTTCACCTAATGTCCTTTTTTTTTAAGGAAGGAAATCTGCTGTCCTTATCTGGTCTGGACTATATGTGACTCCAGTCCCACACCAATGTGGTTGACTCTTAACTGCCCTCTGAAGTGATGCGGAGATGCCGGTGTTGGACTGGGGTGGACAAAAGTGAGAAGTCGCACAACACCAGGTTATAGTCCAACAGTTTTATTTGAAATCACAAGCTTTCGGAGTGACTTCTCCTGACGAAGGAGCAGCAGCTCCGAAAGCTTGTGATTTCAAATAAAACTGTTGGACTATAACCTGGTGTTGTGCGCCCTCTGAAGTGACCTAGCAAGCCACTCAGTTGACCCATTTTCTCCGGGTAATAAATGCCAACCTTGCTAGTGACTCCCATATCCTGATGAATTTTAAAAAAAGAACAGAAAGACAATATGGAATTGTAGCGCTTCTATACTGTGTTTGTGACCAAATTTTAAACTTTTGATAGCCTATTAGATTCAATATTTTAATGCTTCAAATTTGCCAGTAAAATGTTGATCTGTAGGTAATCACAGAATCCCCACAGTGCAGATAGAGGCCATTTCGGCCCATCGAGCCTGCACCGACACACATCCCACCCTATCCCGTAACCCCACGTATCTAATCCCCCTAACACTAAGGGTCAATTTATCATAGCCAAATCAACCTAACCCGCACATCTTTGGACTGTGGGAGGAAACTGGAGCACCCGGAGGAAACCCACGCAGACACGGGGAGAATGTGCAAACTCCACACAGACAGTCACCCGAGGCCGGATTCGAACCCGGGTCCCTGGCGCTGTGAGGCAACAGTGCTAACCACTATGCCACCGTGTTGCCCAAATGTTGCATGTTTAAACATTGCTATGCTTAATCGTCACTGGAGCAGTTTGAGTGTAGCTGTGGCGAGTTCGCGAACTGAAGGCTGATATTGGAAAATAATCAGAACCCAAGATATTCAAAACTGCCCACCTGCTAGAAGTTTCCGCCTGGAATTTCCGCAGTGGTTCTCTCGATCTCCTGTCGTAACTTTGGCCAAAACCCCATAATAATGGTGTTTCTCCAGGACTTCCGTTAAAGTTGCTGCAGGAAATCTGGAGAGCACCCGCAGAAATTCTAGCTGTTGATCCTTTTTCTGTGTTTTTTTTTAAAAGAGAAAAAACCCCACGTATTTATATTTCCGCCTCTAGATTGTGACCGACGCTACATCAGCAGAGCAAAGTGCAGTCAAACCGCCACTGGAGTTTTGTGTAGTTTGTGGGGACAGGGCTTCAGGTAAGAAAATACTTCTTTAATCTCTGACATTTTAAAAATAGTTTGAGTTGATTTTTGATTACACTGAAATAATGCTTCCAACTTATGTTTAGTGGCTATGAATTAGTTTTCATTGCACACGTAATTATATCCCTCAAGGCAGCTGGAGGTTTGACATTCTAAATCTGGAGACTCACATAGCTCTTCCGTTTGCTCATTCCTGTTCGTTTTTATACCCATCTTGAAAATCTATAATACAATTGTCTGTCCATTGTTGGCCAGTGTTCCACCATTTGTTCTGAGAGATCTGATTGGTCTTCCCGGCCCAATTTCTCTTATCTCATTGGTCCCACATACCTCATTGACAGGGCTGTCAACCAATGAGGTGGGAAATGTAATAACGCCCTTTGGAAAAGAGAGCAATTGGATTCGATATTTAATATCTGTTGGCAGTCCGCTATCTGGTGCTTCATTCCGCTCTCAGACTCCCTGAAAGAGTGAAAAAGAGTATAATAGAGTCAACAACATACAGTGTTGGAAGCGTAGCACGAGAAGAAGGAGGATAGAGAGTGGAAGCAAAATGGGAGGATACAAAGAATTAGAGTGGAAGAAAAACAGGGTGACAATTGAAGGAACAGGCACTTTTTGTTTTTGGTTGTGTTATGTTTTTCAGCTAAGTTACAAGACTACTGATTGTACTGTGTATGTGTATACACACTCTTGCCTGAGTCAGAAGGTCGTGGGTTGAAACCCCACTCCAGAGACTTGAGCACATAATCCAGGCTGACACTTCAGTGCAGTACTGAGGGAGTGCTGCACTGTCAGAGGTGTCATTTTCAGGATGAGACTTTAAACCGAGGTCCCGTCTGCCCTCTCAGGTGGACGTAAAAGATCCCATGGCACTATTCGAAGAAGAGCAGAGGAGTTCTCCCCGGTGTCCCGGCCAATATTTATCCCTCAACCAAGTAGATTATCTGGTCAGTATCTCTTTGCTGCTTGTGGGATCTTGCTGTGTGCAAATTGGCTGCTGTATTTCCCCACATTACAACAGTGACTGCACTTCAAAAAGTACTTCTTGGTTGTGAAGTGCTTTGCGAGGTCCTGAGGTTGTGAAAGGTGCTATATACATACAAGTTGTTTCATCTGTCTGTCTATCTCTATAACATTCATTCAAAATCTTCCATCTCCACACAATTCCTGTCACCTTTTTCCCATTTATAAATTGCTATTTCCACTATAAATTCCCTTTCCACATTTATTATGAAAACTGCCTTGGTAAACTTGTCATGTTGTAGCACCTCCACTGGCAAACACATGTAATTACAACATTTACAGTGGCCATTATAACTGGAAATAGGAATTTATTGTGGGATTACAGAAATCAGTATAGAATGAATGACTTTAAAATGAGACCAGCCTCGGCCTCTAACCTCACTTCACCTGAAGACTACACTTGATCTTGACCCTCCACATGTAACTCCACGGGAGATCGACTAGTAGAAGTATAATTTTATATATACTGTGAGTGCGTGTGTGCGTAAACTCACTGCCACTTAGATCAAGACAGGAATATCCAGCTTTCAGATCTTTTGATCACAGCCCATTCAAGCAACTCTGCGTAAATACAATCTGCTACCCAGAGGATCCGTGGCTGTTATGATCCTTTTTCTCTTTTTCAACCTAAATGATTAAACTTCTAAAACTAGCGTCAAGTGAAATTTGACATCAAGTAAAATGGAATCATTTGTTGACACTTTGTTTGGATCAGCAGCTCCCTACACTTCGGAGCACTGCAATTCTATGCTTGGGGTCACAGTTCTGCTTGAATCCAGCTCTACATTTATCTGGAGCTGACTGAGCGATTTAACATGTACAATGATCACACATCTCGACACTTTTCTTTTCCTGCTAACTGCTGCAGTATTTTTCCAGTGGAATATTGCAAGCAATCTTCCCTTTAAGCTGCGTGGGTGTGCAGCGCACTGGAGGTCTCGCGCACCCGGCTCACTGGCTTTTGAATGGAAAACACGCACCTGCGCGGAATTTTGAATGGGCCGCGCAGCCCGTTAAAGGGGCCACGCGGCCCAAAAAAAATTAGCGGGAACATTGAGTGCAAGTGTTTGGCATTTCTAGTTAACTGGTTATTGTTTGTTTTTTTCTATCTTGGTGGACCATATGATTTTGTACTGAGATGCTAGTCTTGTTTTTTTTTCTCCTCCTACCTTTTTAGGACGCCATTATGGGGCAGTGAGCTGTGAAGGCTGTAAAGGCTTCTTCAAAAGAAGCATAAGGAAGAACTTGGTGTATGTGTGCAGAGGGTCGAAGGACTGTGTCATTAATAAGCACCACAGAAACCGCTGCCAGTACTGCCGGCTGCAGAGGTGCCTGGCACTGGGAATGAAGCAGGACTGTAAGTGAAGGACTGAGCCTCCAAATGATTCCTTCTCGCCTAAGCCCATTCGCTAACTTAAATGTAAAAGTGTAATTGCATAAACCCTTGTGACGCTCTTTGCTTTTCAATAGCTGTTCAGTGTGAACGGAAACCGATTGAAGTTTCTCGAGAAAAGTCAGCAAACTGTGCAGCCTCGACTGAAAAGATTTACATCAGGAAGGATCTGCGGAGTCCTTTAGCCGCAACGCCCACCTTTGTAACAGACAAGGAAAGTGCAAGGTACCACGTCAATTACACACGGTTATCATAAAGGGCAAATGCACAGTATTTAATCTTGAAAATAGAAATAGTGGCAGCATCAGTCTAGTTTAGACACCGAGAAGACCAAAATTGGTTGGGGGGGAAGGGTTCAGATTTGAAAAAATTAATTGTTGCTTTTATTAACAGGAGTCATGTATGAGGTTAAAGTGCTGCTTGCAGTACTGAAGACGGCTCAGTTGGTAAGGCCTCTTTAGGGAAGACATTTGTTATGAAGCAAACAATGCAGAGACTTTCAACAGCTTCATTGCCCAGAATCATACACTTGCTACTGTTGATTTTCTTCCTAATCTCTGTACAACAACAAATGAAATTCAAACTATCGGAAGCAAAATCCAATTTTGAAGAGCGCCATTATAACATTCTTATTCTTGTACATTATTGGTATACAGAGACTCAAATGAGATTACTCGCAGACACTAGCCGACTTGCTCAGAGTACCCAGCCACCCAAGTGATGGGGAAGAGGGTGTACTGCACTTCCTAGTATTTCCTTTGTGGCTCTGGGAGGAGTGCAGGTGACAGTGGAAAGCTTCGTTAGTGGTAAAATGGAGGTGGGGGGGGGGTGGTGCGGGGTGGTGCTTGGGAAGAAAATGAATCGATTGACTGCCGAAGGGAGTAGACTGAAGGGGTTTGTTATACAAATGCAAATACTTTCACTTTTGTTTCATAAAGACCTGCAGGCCTTCTGGAGCCAGGAATGCTGGTAAATATACAACAACCACTGCTGAAGACAGAGAGTGCTATGCTACTCACTGCCGAGAACAAGGTGAGATACGGTCCAGTTTACTCTGCTAAATTCCACGGTCTCCTGTAAGTTCGATGTTCGGATAAACAAATCTTGATAACCAGTGCTTTTCATTTCAGGCTGAAACCTGTCAAGGTGATTTAAGCACTCTTGCAAACGTGGTCACATCACTTGCAAACTTAAGCAAATCAAAGGATCTGTCCCAAAGTAGTGCTGATTTATCGGGGATTGATGCCTTAAGTAATGGAGACGCTTCTTTATCAGAAATGCAACAAGATGACCAGTCTGCCAGTGATATTACAAGGTAATTATCATCTGATAAGGCACAGCAAATGCTGAAGCAGCAGGCTCGTTTCATTTTGGACAACCATATAACCTTTTTAAGCTGCTGTGTGCAAAGTTCTGCTTTCTGGTCTTTAATTAACATTTTCTTCACAGTTTGATAATATTTTGAAAATAATTCAAATCCAAGTGTTTTCAGTTATCTTATTCAAAGATTAGTGTCTAATATAACATCTGTGGTTTACAAAAGCACCTTTCAAAGCCCCCCTTCCTTCCAGTGCAAACAAAAAGGCATGATAGAAATTATTTTTGAAAGTTTAAGAGTAAGTGAACATTATTGTGTGCCCTAGAAATAGCAAAAAATATAAAGCTGTCCAGGGCACTTCTGTAAAAATCCACACCAAACATCCCACCATTCTAAAGTTATGCTGGTGAAGTGTAGACTTAATAGTTACAAAAGTTAGCCACAGCACTGGAGTGTCAGCCTCTTCAATCAATTGATTTATTTATTACAAGTCGTCTTCATACTATATTACCGACATCTGTAGTGCAGAAATGTACCTGGGAATGTTACTTGGATAAAACGTGCCTGTGTTTTCTGATCGTTGGTATCTCAGGGCATTTGATACACTCGCAAAAGCACTAAACCCCGCAGAGGGGACAGCTGTTCAGAACTCGGCAGAATGCATGGATACCTCGGGCACCAACATCCAGCTAATTAGCGGAGAGCAGTCCCTTCCCGTTGTCGAGATTGAGGGTCCACTTCTCAGTGATGTGCACGTCGCTTTCAAGGTATGGTTATGCGCATTCCATGTTCAAGTTATTCCGACACGGGATTTTAAGTTTCTCCATACTTGCACAGCTTTTATTGATGTTTCGTAAGTTTCTGATGGGGCTGTTACAATACATTTTCTGAATTTTATATTGGAAAGTTTTATGACACCTTTTCAGTATTTCTGATTTGAACAGTGGACCATATTTTCTCTTTGCTGTAATAGGTGAAATCCTGTTGCCCTTGAATGCTGGGTAGACTGAAATCCTCTGGTTTGCTTGCAGTTTTTTTTATACCAAACTATTTTTCAGAATTCCAAAACCCTAAACCATTTCTTTATAGTTTTATGTCCTACTATGTACTTTCATTTGAATAAATTAAATAAATGTGGAACTCGCTACCACATGGAGTAGTTGAGGCGAATAGCATAGATGCATTTAAAGGGAAGCTAGATAAACACGAAGGGTAGAGGAATAGAAGGATATGTTGATAGGGTTAGATGAAGTAAGGTGGGAGGAGGCTTGTGTGGAGCACAAACACCGGCACAGACTCAATGGGTGGAATGGCCTGTTTCTGTGCTGTAAAATTTGATATTCTATGTAAAGGTAAGAATAACTTATATTTATATAGTGCCGTTAACGTAGAAAAATGTTCCATAATGGGAAAGAAAATGGACACCGAGTCAAAGAAGGAAATATTACAGGTGGGGTGAGCAAACGTTTGGTCAAAGAGGAGAGGGGGGTGGAGAGGTTTTGGGAGAGAACTTCAGAGCATGAAGTTGCTGCCATTTGACTTACAAAAATGACTCGCATGGTTTGTGATTTTAGTTTTCTGTTGTGATCAGTTTTGCAGTTGTACTAACATAAAAGAAAAATGACTACTTAAAGTAAAACGTCATGTTCATTAGATTACAAAGCACTATTTTTGTTTATATTTTTTTTTAATCTGTCCAGAAGGCCACATCAACATTCATCATTTTAGGACATATATTTTCAGGAGTCCAATGTTTGAATCCAAAAAGCCAGCACACAGCAACCAAACCGCAAGAGAATTAAATTAATTGTGTCTCGTGTCACCTGAGGCTGTAATAGGTTGCCAGGGACAGGCAGAGTGACCTCCTCTGTAACCTCCCTGAATTAAAGGATTTAAACAGTGAATTAAATATTGAGGGGATATGTTTGTCACAAAGAAACTGCAGCAGAAAATGAATTCAAGGTGATGGAGAAGACGGGAATATTTTGGAGAATATATCTGGCAGGTTCCTATCTGAATCGAGGTCCCCTCTATTCAAAATAAAACTTAACCGTTTAATTGATTCTAATCCCTCTACACCTGTAATGTTTAACCTTTTTGCTGAAATGGGCAATCTCGCGTGTGCTTAGTAAAGGAACTTGGCTACATTGTGGTTTTATTTTCTAGCGGCTCTGTATTTCAGCATAAAGCTTGCTTTGGAAATTGTAGTTAAAAATTAACAGTTGATATCATAATAGAACAAGTCGTCATTTAGGAGTTTGTTATCTGTTTCTAATGGTTAGGTATCCTTATGAGAGAAATATTTCCAAACTTCCAAATGCACAAGCGTTAGTAAAAACAGACTGTTGCTGGATGCCCAAGCTGTGACCCGCCAGCCCGGTTACCTGGCCTGCGAAGGCTGGGCAACTCAAGTTCTGTTTCCATTTTAGTTTCTTATTCCACTGGTTTCCCCTTATTAGCCAAGATACAGGCCTAGGCAGCCCACAATAAAGGACCTGACATTCCAGTTAGACTGAGGCACATCTGGGACAGATCTTTGGTCAAAGAAACAGAAAGGTGCAACCTGGATCCCACCCCGTATTTTAGCTCCAAACATTTCCCAAAGGGGTTGGGGGGCCTAACCCGACAGTTTGCTCCTTAATGGCCCTTGAAAGAAAGGAGAACTACTTTTGAAGTGTAGTCAGTTGCAATGTAGGGAAACACGGCTGCCAATTTGCACACAGCAAGATCCCATAACATTGACCAGATAATCTGCTTTGGTGGTGTTGGTTGAGGGATAAACATTGGTCAGGACACCAGGAGAACTCCCTGCTATTCCTCAAATAGTGCCATGGGCTATTTTACGTCCGCCTGAGAGGGCAGATGGGGCCTCGATATAACATCATATTCAAAAGACAGCACCTCCGACTCGGAGCCAGGAGTCCTACCACTGAGCCACAGCTGACCCTCGGGGACTCAGTGGAACTCATGCCAGCTGAAAGCTTGAATCAATCCCACTGAGGCCCCCCAGGAATGGCTCCAGTCCTTGCTGGAAGTAAGGTTATATATCCTGGAGCGAATCGATTGCCTTTCTGTACCAGAGTTATGGCTTCCATTGGCGCCAAAGACCAAGATGGGGCTCCAGGCCCCTCTAGTGGAACAGCTGGATGCAGCTCCTCCTTCCTGCTGGCTGGTTGAGGTAGGCACCGCTGATGTGCATTTACAGGTATAATGTGTCAGGCCCGAGTGCATTTACAAACCCCGTTTCCCACCCCCCCTGGATTTGGGAGGAGATTAGTGTCTGTGGCTGCAGGAAGCTGGGAGTCCCACTCAGTCATGCTTCCGGCAGTGAAGCAGGGACACTGGAATTTCGACCACAAAAACTTTTGAGTACTTCTGAACTATTTCAATTCCCTAATTGCTAGAGAAAACCTCTGGATGATGAAGGGTTGGTTACCTAGTAATTCTTGCTGGATTTTCATGATCCACACATCCTTCTTTGATATTAATTTGGGACACACTTTCTAGATTTAAATGGCTTTAGCTAGCCCTAAAGTTTAACGTGCAAGGTTATTCAAAACTGTTCCACATGTAGCTGAATTGTGAATTGCAGGGCCATTAGTCTTTTATCTTATTTGCATGGGAATAGTTGTCACATTTTGATTTAATCCTTTTGTACCTCTTAACATTTCTGCTCCCTTTTTATTTTACCTCCTTGTATTTCATTTTTTAAGTTTTATTTTGGTCTATGCAAATCCTATGTTTTCATCCTAAATGTATTATTTGTTGAAAATCCTCAATGGGCAGTTTGCGCTCCAGGGCAGTGCTTGCTGGCAATGAACTAGCAGTTTTGACTTGTACTATTGCTTGGATAGTACCCAGAGCTGTGGAGTAAAAGAGCTGGTCTTAAAGTGTGCACAGTATTACAGTATGTTAAAGGCATTGCTTATAAAGGTGCAACATTTAAGCTGTTAGGCAGCGATCCTGAGACTGCTGGTGTTTTGTGTACTTGTGGTTGTGTCACGTTTCAGGTAGTGCCATGGGGAAGAAAAGCAAAATTGCAAGTAAAGGCTGTCTTATCAAGATATACCACGCCGTGTATAAATGTTGTAATTGATTTAAACGCCTATTCAAACAACCGAAATCTAGTAGTAAATGAGGGATAGACTGTAAAGAATAACATGATCCGCTTTTGATAGTGTCACTAACTGCAAACTGAAATTCCTCTACTACCAAAGGAAGCTGTTCAGACTGGTAATCAGTTGTCTTGATATTAAGCAAGTGCTTGTTTTCCATCTGTAGCTAACTATGCCGTCACCTATGCCAGAATACCTGAATGTGCACTACATCTGCGAGTCTGCATCAAGATTACTGTTCCTCTCCATGCACTGGGCAAGGTCTATTCCAGCCTTCCAGGCTCTTGGGTTAGTGATTTATTTTTAACAATCGTCTATTCCAGTTTGCCATTTAGTACTTATTGTGAAGTGTACATACAAGTGTGGTTCTCCCATGCCATGGGGTGTAATGCACGGTTATGATGTTTAGCTGCAAATCTGGCCTGTCCCCCTCAGGTCGCTGCTCTTAATGACTTAATCAAAGTCATTGTAACTGCGAAGATTATTCATGGGGAAAGAGCCATTGCTTGTAAATTTCAGGCTCCAGTTCAGTGTTTGACTTATTTTCTATTCAATTTGCTTTGCATCTTTAACGAAGTATGGCACATTGAGTTGTGATGGACATGCACTAGCTGAAAAATGTTTCATATTTACAAGCAGATCTACTATGACGTTTTTGGTGAGTCTGAGGTTTTATAAGAACGATGGTGTTATGCTAACTAACATTACCGAGGACATTGATGTATTGGTACTGGAGGCAGCCCTGGGACTCAGAAGCTCGGAGTCCGGCAGTACTAGCATGGGGGGGTCTCCGTCTCAGTTCTGAGAGGTTCCAAGGTCTGGGAGCACTGGGAGTTATATAAACAAATGTGTTTATATGAACAAATGTTTTCGATTTCTCTCTATATAAAACGCAGGCAGCTGTTGTAACTATTTAGCAGCAAATTGTGCCCCATTGCATATCTTCAGGAAGCAATTTGTTCTGTGTACTTGCTGTATAAATAGTCTTCCAAATTGCATATAAAAGAACTTGCATTTCTATAGGTATTTAAATAGGATTATGTCGGAGATGCGTTGATGTATCATGTTGATGAACCATTGCATGATGCTAACTTGCAGTAATACAACATGAATTTCCTTCTCCACGTCACCATGCTGCTGAGTTTCTGATCTCAGCCATGTCACTGTAGGCAACCACCAAGTAGAGAGAGCCAGTTTCCATTGAGGTAGGAAAAATTGGAGTGAGAGTGGTCACTAAATTGCTTTTGACCACTATTTGGCGTTGGAGGCCTGGAAAAAGACTTATGGTGGGATGATGTGAAACCAAAGGCACAGTTGAAGGGTTTAGTAGGCTTTTGGAGATAGGAAGGTGAAGCGAACTCAACAGCATTCCATTAGGCCAGGCCGTAATGACAAAGAGTGGCCACAAGTGGTGGAGTGGAAGGAGCAGAGAACGAGTTGTTGAATGGTGTCAAAGGAGTGGAGGGTGCACGAGGGGATGTGCGGCAGGAGGTGAAGCAAGCTGGGATATTCTGATCTGTATAGATTGGTGCTACATTTACCCAGTGGGCCATCGGATTCAGTGTTGCGTTAGAATTTATTAAAAATTGTAGAGGTCCATCATTAAGTGTGATTGATTTGTGAAAAGTTTTTAGTTTTTTGTCACATGTTTTTATTATAAGTTTAAGAATTTTAAATAGTTTATCTTGTTCCACAGGCCAGACAATAATACAGCTTTGGTACGCGCTTGTTGGAATGAACTCTTTACACTTGGTCTTGCCCAGTGTTCCCAAGTGATGAATTTATCGACCATACTCACTGCAATCGTTAACCATCTGCAAACAAGTCTCCAGCAAGGTAGGCAGAGAGCTGCTCTTCAAAGGTTAATTTGGGCATGTGCTGGCATAGTTCAAACACTTCATTTAGTGTGCCAATGCAAAGAATAATGGAGACTGAAACTGGGAGAGTTATAAAGAACAGCAAAGGGATACAAAGAAAGTAGTAAGAGCTGTAAAAAGGGAATAAGAGAATAAACCTGCGAGGGATATCAAGGACAGCACTAAAGGTTTTTACAAGTATATTAAGAGAAAGGAGGTGGCTATGGATAACGTGGACCCCTTAAAGACAGACGCATGTGATAATGTAATTGAAAATAAGGAAATGGTAGACTTGCTAAATAATTATTTCGTATCGGTTGACACGTTCGAGGAAGAGGATAAAGTACCAGACATCTCGGGGAAAATTAAAATAAATCAAGGGGAGGAACTTACTAGATTTAATACAAGTTTTTTTAAAATGCTAATGGAGAAAATAATGAGACTGAAGATAGATAAATCTCCAGGACCTGATAGTTTCCAGTGTATTAAAAGAAGTAGGTGAGGAAATTGTAGATTCTTTAGTCATAATCTTCCAAAAATCTCTTGATTCAGGAATTGTCCCCTTGGATTGGAAAATTGCCCAAGCCACTCCATTATTTAAGAAGGGTAGGAGAGATAAACTAGGAAATTATAGGCCTATTAGCCTAACAACAACTTACATTTATATAGCGGCTTTAACATAGTAAAATGTCCTAAGGCGCTTCACAGGAGTGTTATCAAACAACCCGAGCCACATGAGATATTAGGACAGGTGACCAAAAGCTTGGTCAAAGAGAGAGGTTTTAAAAAGCTTCTTAAAAGTGGAGAGAGAGACGGAGAGGTTCAGGGAGGGAATTTCGGAGCTTAGGGCCGAGGCAGATGAAGGCTCGGCCACCAATGATGGAGTGATGAAAATCGGGGATGCGCAAGAGACCAGAATTGGAGAAACGCAGAGTTCTCGGAGGATTGTAGGAGGTTACAGAGATAGGGAGGGGCGAGGCCATGGAGGGAATTTAAAACAAGGATGAGAATTTTAAAATCATGACGTTGCTAGACCGGGAGCCAATATAGGTCAGCGAGCACAGGGGTGATGGGTGAACGGGACTTGGTGTGAGTTAGGATACAGCTGTTTGGGGAAGTTACTAGAATCTGTTGAGAGAGACAGAGTGACAAATATGAGCTGATCAGAGAGCCAGCATGGATTTGTAATGGGTAAGTCATGTCCAACGAACCTAGTTGAAATTTTTTTGAGGTAACTAACTAATATGGTATATAAGGGAGTGTCTATGGATGTTATTTATAATGGACTTCCAGAAGGCATTCGATAAGGTTCCACACAAGAGCCTATTAACAAAAATGAGAGCACATGGAATTGGAGACAATCTATTGACATGGGTAAGGAATTGGTTAGGGGGTAGGAAACCGAGAGTAAGGATAATGGGTTTGCACTCCAATTAGCAGGATGTGACTAGTGGTGTCCCCCAGGGATCTGTACTGGGGACACAGCTTTTCACTATATTTATAAATGACTTGGATGAAGGAATAGAGAGCCGTATATCCAAGTTTTCTGGCGACACAGTAAATAATGCAGATGGGAGCAGAAAGTTGTAAAGGGACATTGGTAGATTAGGGGAGTGGACAAAACTGTGGCAGATGGAGTTCAATGTGGGGAAGTGTACGGTCATCCATTTGGTAACTAAGAAAGATAGATCAGAGTATTTTCTAAACGGTGAGGTGCTAAGAACTGTGGTGGAGCAGAGAGGTTTAGGTCCCAGAACAGAAATCACTAAAAGCTAGTGGACAGGTACGAAAAATAATTTAAAAAGCTAATGGAATGTTAACCTTCATCCCAAAGGGGTGGAAGTTATGCTGCAGTTATATAAAGCTCTGGTTAGACCCCATCGGGAGCACTGCGTTCAGTTCTGGGCACCACACCTCAGGAAGGATATATTGGCCTTGGAGAGGGTGCAGCTCAGATTAACTAGAATGATACCGGGGCTAAAAGGGCTAAATTATGAGGACAGGTGGCATAGACGAGGCTTGTATTCCCTCGAGTATAGAAGATTAAGGGGTGATCTAATCGAGGTGTTTTAAGACGATTAAAGGATTTGATGCGGTAGATAGAGAGAAACTATTTTCTCTGGTGGGGGGAGCCCAGAACAAGGGGGCATAACCGTAAAATTAGAGCCAGGCCGTTCAGGAGTGATGTCAGGAAGCACTTCACACAAAGGGTAGTGGAAATCTGGAACTCTTTCTCCGTGCCCCCCCCCCAAAAAAATAAAGCTGATGAGACTGGGGGTCAATTTAACATTTCAGAACTGAGGTTAATAGGTTTTTGTTAGGCAAGAGTATTGAGTTACAGAACCAAGGCAGGTAAATGGAGTTAAGATGCAGATCAGCCATGATCTAATTGAATGGCGGAACAGGCTCAAAGGGGTACTCCTGTTCCTATAGCATCTTTCATGACCAAAACGCTTTACAGCCAAATAATAGAACACAGGTGTGCTCTGAAGTGCTGTGCATGGAGTAATAGAGCACAGGTGTGCTCCTGAGGTTCACCACACACTAACTTTTAAATCGGATTATCCTGGGTCACTTGTAATGGCACTGGGAGAAGCCTGGGATCAGGAGGCCCCCTCATCTTCTAATTTAGAGCTTGTGTGGCACTGGGAGACATGCAGATTAGGTATTAAGTCATTAAGAGTCAACCACATATTGTGGGACTTGAGTTACCGATAGGCCAGACCAGATGAGAGTGGCATGTTCTGTTCCCTGAAGGACATTAGTGAACCAGTGGGATTTTCACAACAGTCCTGAAGTGTTTATGGCTAGTTTTCTGACCCTAACCCAAAATGTACCATATGACTCTATGATTTATGAAGTTCAAATTCTCAACTTGCTATGGTTGGGTTTGAACTCGCAGCTTCTGGGGTGCTGGTCCAGTGCCATAGCCAGTAGGTTATTGACCAGTCATAAATTAATGGGGGAATGGGGAGGGAGAAACCGTTCCTATGCAATCAAGCGCAGCAAATTAATTTGCACTTGTATGAAGGGGAAAATATTGACATCAGTTTTCTGTTGATTGTCTCATCTTATACAGTTTATTATTGCAATCACTGGAAAGTGTTTAGTGGCAGTGCACTTAGTGTGCTGTGCCATATTGTAAATCACAGGATGGGGCCCGTGATTTACAGGACTGGGAGCTCCCATTCTAATTTAGGGGAGGCTGCAAGAGGAGGCTTGGGGGAATGGAGGAGTTACTGTAGACTGTTTGAGAAGTCAGAACAATAATGGGGAAGATGGAGAAAATAGGCCATGGATGGAAAATATGCAGTGGGTGAGACTATTTGATCATCTCCATTTTGCAGTGAGGTTTTTGTTCTCCAAACCGTTCTTTCAGTTCAGTTTGAGGATGTGTCATGCTGATAGAGTACTGTTTGTTGTGCTGTTTTTTAATGAACAGATAAATTGTCAGCAGACCGAGTGAAAGTGGTGATGGAGCACATCTGGAAACTGCAGGAGTTCTGTAACAGCATGGTTAAACTATCTCTGGATGGATACGAATATGCCTACCTGAAGGCAATCGTCCTCTTTAGTCCAGGTGAGTGTAGCTCGAGTCTATAAAGACCAAATAATGAGAGCTTGACTTTCAAATCTGCTTGAAGTACAAGTCATAGAATTTTACAGCATAGAAGGCGTCCATTTGGCCCATTGTGCCTGTGCTGGCTCTCTGAAAAAGCAATTCATTTAGTCCCATTCCCCAAACTCCTTTAAATTTTGCTTATTCCAATATTTTTCCACTTCCCTTTTGAAAGCTATTTTTCACCAGTGGCAGGGCTTTCCACGTCCTAAGAAAATCCTGCTAAACTTTCCCTATGTTATTTTGGAAGAAAAACTAAAAACATAAAGACTAAACTTCTATATATTATAAAAGTAAACTTAAAAAATAATTTGTTGCATTTAACGGTAAAATAACCAGGTGATATTCACTCAGGTTAAGGTTTAAGTTTTATATATATTTCCAAAATAAATGTTTAATTGCTTATTGCTCTTTTGACATTTAAGCACGGCTTCTTGATCTGACAGAAAATTATTTGAACTCCACTCATATTAAAGGGAAAGTTAAATCATTTAGATGATCCCCATGTACATTTCCATAAAATGAAGACTTTTACAGATGATTATATAAGGGTAGATTTTCCGAATTGGTGGCCCTAGCACAGATCTTCATCCACATGGAGAGCTAATTGGAGTATCAGTGCAGAGGTCAACTGGCCCAATTTTGCATCTGTCAGTTTTACCCTCAGAAAATCAGGCAGGCTACGAAACGGGCACGTGAACCTCCGCTCTCGGGGTACTACTTCATCACGTCTACCCCTCAATTGTCTTTGTTCTTCATTTCCCATAGCTATTTATTGATGCCAGTGCCACCAGTAAGCAGTTCTCAGTCACTTATACAACCCTGTCCTTATGTTGTGCCTGGGGTTGGGTTAGAAGAGAATTATATTTTTCTTTCATTACATTCAATTTTCTGTCTAGAAGAAGAAAGTAAAGTGTTTAAGGCTGTGAACGAGCAGGTTTTAGATGATAAACCTGTGCAACATTTTAAGACTCTTTTTTGTTTTCCTTAGATCACCCAGGCCTAATTAATGCAGCACAGATTGATAAATTTCAAGAGAAGGCATATATGGAACTTCAGGATTATGAAGCAAAAGCCTATCCAGATGATTCTTACAGGTATGATGAAATAAATTTCTGCAGTCCCATTGCGACGGCTAGATTTGGATATACTATAGGGCAGGGGTGTCAAAATCATTTTCTATGATGGGCCTGATCTGACTTCCTGGCACTTGGCATGGGCCACATTCAGCAAAGTTATTTGGACACACCAGAGTAGAAATTGGTACCCATTTGGCCTGTTTTGGGGCATAAAACTGGCGCAATGTAAACCAGTTTTTGAGCGCAAGGTCTTGCGCCTAATCTGTGCCGCCATATTGGTCCTCACTGTTTTAAAGCGTCCCTGGCTGCTGCCTGAAATCAGTTTTGTACCAATTTAAATATGCAAGGATGGGTATTGCGCCTGTTTTAGGACCCTTCTGCAAAATGTGTGGAAAAACTAGGTGGAGCATGCGCCATGCAAGCTCCGACTAATTTTTCCAGTTTTACAGTGGTCCTTAAAGGGACCGCGGTAGGCCGCTAAAGAAATGGTTGGGGAAGTTTGTTTCCCTCCCGCATTTTCCTCCGCCCTGCCCCGCAGGACTCACTGGCAATGCAGCAGGCCCAAATTTGATCCCCAACGTCGGGTGAGCTGCCTCTGGAGGTGCCGGCAGCTCGCCTCTATTACTAAAATGAGGCCCTAGGCCCAATTTCAGAGGAACCTCTGGCTCCGGCTGCTGACACACACATGAATTCCCACCCCACTATTTCTGCTGGATTTAGCGTGCAGTTCTTCAAAGATTCTCCCTCAGAAAATCATTTTGATGTCACAGATATTTCATGGGCAATCAACAATGTTCCCTTTGAGCTGCCTGGCCGCGCAGCGATCTGGAGGTCCCGCGCAGGCCGCTCAACGGCTTTATAATGGAAAAAACTGCACATGCACGGTAATTTGAATGGGCCGCACACCAAAAAAAAAAGCGGGAACATTGGCAATCACATATCATGTTTTAACAGCAGCATCACATTACATGGTGAGCATTAGCAAACTTTTAAAATTACGGTGCTAATTCAGAAGATCTGTCTTTACTTAACATTCCTGTGTACTTAATATTTCTCGCCATGGTTTGCTTCATAGTGTCTTCGACTGTTGTGTTCTTTCACCACAGCAGCTTGTTGCTTACAAATCAAGCACGTGGGCTTTCCATTCATGTCCACAAAAGTACAAAATTAATTTCATAATCTCTGAATGTTCTGGTAATATACCTAATCGGTGCCGAATGTGTTCTGGGATACAAACTGCCCAGTTTAAGAGGGGAGTACAGAAAAGACTTGTCAGAGCTTTAAAAAGAATGATTTTTGCTTCTGAGAAAAGGGAGACAGTTATTTGTAACAAAGACACTGAAGCTGGTTGTAATTGTTTTTCTCAAGTGAATCGGTAGTGTGGGATCGACTGAGGCAAAGTAACTCTTAAATAGTTTTATTTATTGAATTCGAGTTATCATCACCATTCATAGAATCATAGAATGGTTACAGCACAGAAGGAGGCCATTCGGCCCGTCGAGCCTGTGCCGGCTCTCTGCAAGAGCACTTCAGCTAGTCCCACTCCCCCGCCCTTTCCCTGTAGCCCTGCAAATTTTTTTTCTTCAGGCACTTATCCAATTCCCTTTTCAATGACACGATTGAGTCTGCCTCCACCACCCTTTCAGGCAGTGCATTCCATTTCCTAACCACTCGCTGCGTAAAAAAGTTTTTCCTCATGTCGCCTTTGGTTTTTCTGCCAATCACCTTAAATCTGTGTCCTCTGGTTCTCGACCCTTCTGCCAATGGGAACAGTTTCTCTCTATCTACTCTGTCCAGACCCCTCATGATTTTGAATACCTCTATCAAATCTTCTTTCAACCTTCTCTGCTCAGGAGAACAACTCCAGCTTCTCCAGTCTGTGCACATAACTGAAGTCCCTCATCCCTGGAATCATTCTCGTAAATCTTTTCTACACCCTCTCTAAGGCCGTCGCATCCTTCCTAAAGTGCGGTGCCCAGAGTTGGACACAATACTCCAGTTGAGGCTGAACCAGTGTTTTATAAAGGTTCATTATAACTTCGTTGCTTTTGTACACTATGCCTCTATTTATGAAGCCCAGGATCCCGTATGCTTTTTTAACCACTTTCTCAATCTGCCCTGCCACCTTCAACGATTTGTGCACATATACCCCCAGGTCTCTCTGTTCATGCACCCCCTTTAGGATTGTACCATTTAGTTTATATTGCCTCTCCTTGTTCTTCTGTGGTTGTGGCTCAGTGGGTAGCGCTCTCACCTCTGAGTCAGAAGGTTGTGGGTTCAAGTTCCACTCCAGGGACTTGAGCACAAAATCTAGGCTGACACTCCAGTGCAGTGCTGAGGGAGTGCCGCACTGTTGGAGATGTCGTCTTTCAGATGAGATGTTAAACCAAGGCCCCATCTGCTCTCTCAAGTGGACGTAAAAGATCGCACGGCACTATTTCGAAGAAGAGCAGGGGATTTCTCCTCGGTGTCCTGGTCAATATTTATCCTTCAACCAACATCACTAAAAAAAAAAACAGATTATCTGGTCATTATCACATTGCTTTTTGTGGGAGCTTGCTGCGCACAAATTGGCTGCTGTGTTTCCTACATTACAACAGTGACTCCACTTCAAAAGTACTTCATTGGCTGTAAAACGCTTTGAGACGTCCGGTGGTCATGAAAGGCGCTATAGAAATCCAAGTCTTACATTTTGATAAAGAAAGAAAAGAATCAATTTGCACTTTTCTGCATTAAATTTCATCTGCCATGTGTCCGCCCATTTCACCAGCCTGTCTGTCTTCTTGAAGTCTATCACTATCACTGTTCACTATACTTCCAAGTTTTGTGACACCTGCAAATTTTGAAATTGTGCCCTGTACACCCAAGTCCAAGTCATTAATATATATCAAGAAAAGCAGTGGTCCTAGAACCGACCCCTGGGGAACACCACTGTATACCTTCCTCCAGTCCAAAAAACAACCGTTCACCACTACTCTCTGTTTCCTATCACTTAGCCAATTTCGTATCCATGCTGCCACTGTCCCTTTTATTCCATGGGCTTCAAGTTTGCTGGCAAGCCTTTTATGTGACACTTTGTCGAACGCCTTTTGGAAATCCATGTACACCACATCCCTCATGAACCCTCTCTGTTACCTCATCAAAAAACTCGATCAAGTTAAACATGATTTGCCTTTAACAAATCCGTGCTGGCTTTCCTTAATTAATCCATATTAATCCAGCAACCATTGCTGATGTAAATAGTGGAAATAAAAGCAGATCAATGGATTTAGGTAGGGACACATCTGCCTTCCAAGTTTTATGGATTCGCATCATTAAAATCTCAGCCACCAGGGGAGTCGCCCCCCGCCTCCAATCCCATCTCTCAGCTGTTCCCCTTTATCAGACCCGACACCATAGTCATAATTGTTAGTTGCAACAAAATCACCGATAAATAAGCATTTTTCTTTCAAACTAGACTAACTCCAGCATTCCGTATATTAATTATTTACTGAGGTTTCTGTTTCCATCTCTGTCCTTCTCTGGGTTCTGTTTCGGAGAGAGATCTTATTGAGCTACTCGGCCGAAGTTACTTTAGCTCAGGCTGTGGATGGTTGTACTTTGCAAACTCACCTGTTCCTTATCTAACTCCTCCAAATCAGACAAAACAGGGAAATGCCTAGGAGTGTAGTGTGCCACGACCCTGACATACTGTGCAGTACCTTGCCAAGTCCTGTACTGTGGGATTCAGATTTTTATTACTTACTCCAAAAACCACTTACACTTGGATATAACAAGACAGCCGTCCAGAAATAATCTTTCATTGTTTACCCACAGTAAGGTCCCCAGATTTTGCTCGCCCCTTTACTGACTGCTCCTCTCAGTGCCTCTCCCACTCGCCCCTTTACTGACTGCTCCTCCCTCTATGCCACTCCCACTCGCCCCTTTACTGACGGCTCCTCCCTCAGCACCGCTCCCACTCGCCCCTTTACTGACGGCTCCTCCCTCAGCACCGCTCCCACTCGCCCCTTTACTGACGGCTCCTCCCTCAGCACCGCTCCCACTCGCCCCTTTACTGACTGCTCCTCTCTCTGTGTCGCTCCCACTCGCCCCTTTACTGACTGCTCCTCCCTCAGTGCCGCTCCCACTCGCTCCTTTACTGACTGCTCCTCCCTCAGTACCACTCCCACTCGCCCCTTTACTGACTGCTCCTCCCTCAGTGTCGCTCCCACTCGCCCCTTTACTGACTGCTCCTCTGTGTCGCTCCCACTCGCCCCTTTACTGACTGCTCCTCCCTCACTGCCGCTCCCACTCGCCCCTTTACTGACTGCTCCTCCCTCAGTGTCGCTCCCACTCGCCCCTTTACTGACTGCTCCTCCCTCAGTGCCGCTCCCACTCGCCCCTTTACTGACTGCTCCTCTCTCAGTGCCTCTCCCACTCGCCCCTTTACTGACTGCTCCTCCCTCAGTGCCGCTCCCACTCGCTCCTTTACTGACTGCTCCTCTCAGTGCCACTCCCACTCGCCCCTTTACTGACTGCTCTCTCTCAGTGCCACTCCCACTCGCCCCTTTACTGACTGCTCCTCTCAGTGCCACTCCCACTCGCCCCTTTACTGACTGCTCCTCTCTCTGTGCCGCTCCCACTCGCCCCTTTACTGACTGCTCCTCCCTCAGTGTCGCTCCCACTCGCCCCTTTACTGACTGCTCCTCCCTCAGTGTCGCTCCCACTCGCCCCTTTACTGACTGCTCCTCTCACTGCCGCTCCCACTCGCCCCTTTACTGACTGCTCCTCTCCTCACTGCCGCTCCCACTCGCCCCTTTACTGACTGCTCCTCCCTCAGTGTCGCTCCCACTCGGCCCTTTACTGACTGCTCCTCTCTCAGTGTCGCTCCCACTCGCCCCTTTACTGACTACTCCTCTCAGTGCCGTTCCCACTCGGCCCTTTACTGACTGCTCCTCCCTCAGTGCCTCTCCCACTCGCCCCTTTACTGACTACTCCTCTCTCAGTGCCGCTCCCACTCGGCCCTTTACTGACTGCTCCTCTCTCTGTGCCACTCCCACTCGCCCCTTTACTGACTGCTCCTCTCTCTGTGCCTCTCCCACTCGCCCCTTTACTGACTGCTCCTCTCAGTGCCGCTCCCACTCGCCCCTTTACTGACTGCTCCTCCCTCAGTGTCGCTCCCACTCGCCCCTTTACTGACTGCTCCTCTCAGTGCCGCTCCCACTCGCCCCTTTACTGACTGCTCCTCCCTATGTGCCGCTCCCACTCGGCCCTTTACTGACTGCTCCTCTCTGTGCCGCTCCCACTCGCCCCTTTACTGACTGCTCCTCCCTCACTGCCGCTCCCACTCGCCCCTTTACTGACTGCTCCTCTCAGTGCCGCTCCCACTCGGCCCTTTACTGACTGCTTCTCTCAGTGCCACTCCCACTCGCCCCTTTACTGACTGCTCCTCCCTCAGTGCCTCTCCCACTCGCCCCTTTACTGACTGCTCCTCCCTCAGTGCCTCTCCCACTCGCCCCTTTACTGACTGCTCCTCTCAGTGCTGCTCCCACTCGGCCCTTTACTGACTGCTTCTCTCAGTGCCACTCCCACTCGCCCCTTTACTGACTGCTCCTCTCAGTGCCGCTCCCACTCGCCCCTTTACTGACTGCTCCTCCCTCAGTGCCGCTCCCACTCGCCCCTTTACTGACTGCTCCTCTCTCAGTGCGCTCCCACTCGCCCCTTTACTGACTGCTCCTCTCTCAGTGCCGCTCCCACTCGCCCCTTTACTGACTGCTCCTCCCTCAGTGCCTCTCCCACTCAGCCCTTTACTGACTGCTCCTCCCTCAGTGTCGCTCCCACTCGCCCCTTTACTGACTGCTCCTCCCTCAGTGCTGCTCCCACTCGCCCCTTTACTGACTGCTCCTCTCAGTGCCGCTCCCACTCGCCCTTTACTGACTGCTCCTCCCTCAGTGCCTCTCCCACTCGCCCCTTTACTGACTGCTCCTCTCTCAGTGCCGCTCCCACTCGGCCCTTTACTGACTGCTCCTCTCAGTGTCGCTCCCACTCGGCCCTTTACTGACTGCTCCTCTCTCAGTGCCTCTCCCACTCGCCCCTTTACTGACTGCTCCTCTCAGTGCCGCTCCCACTCGCCCCTTTACTGACTGCTCCTCCCTCAGTGTCGCTCCCACTCGCCCCTTTACTGACTGCTCCTCTCTCAGTGCCACTCCCACTCGCCCCTTTACTGACTGCTCCTCCTCAGTGCCGCTCCCACTCGCCCCTTTACTGACTGCTCCTCCTCAGTGCCACTCCCACTCGCCCCTTTACTGACTGCTCCTCCCTCAGTGTCGCTCCCACTCGCCCCTTTACTGACTGCTCCTCTCTCAGTGTCGCTCCCACTCGCCCCTTTACTGACTGCTCCTCCTCAGTGCTCGCTCCCACTCGGCCCTTTACTGACTGCTCCTCCCTCAGTGCCTCTCCCACTCGCCCTTTACTGACTGCTCCTCCCTCAGTGCCTCTCCCACTCGGCCCCTTTACTGACTGCTCCTCCTCAGTGCCGCTCCCACTCGGCCCTTTACTGACTGCTCCTCCCTCAGTGCCTCTCCCACTCGGCCCTTTACTGACTGCTCCTCCCTCAGTGCCTCTCCCACTCGGCCCTTTACTGACTGCTCCTCCCTCTGTGCCGCTCCCACTCGCCCCTTTACTGACTGCTCCTCCCTCAGTGCCGCTCCCACTCGCCCCTTTACTGACTGCTCCTCCTCAGTGCCTCTCCCACTCGCCCCTTTACTGACTGCTCCTCTCTCAGTGCCGCTCCCACTCGCCCCTTTACTGACTGCTCCTCCCTCAGTGCCTCTCCCACTCGCCCCTTTACTGACTGCTCCTCTCAGTGCCGCTCCCACTCGCCCCTTTACTGACTGCTCCTCCCTCAGTGCCTCTCCCACTCGCCCCTTTACTGACTACTCCTCTCAGTGCCTCTCCCACTCGATCCTTTACTGACTGCTCCTCCCTCAGTATCGCTCCCACTCGCCCCTTTACTGACTGCTCCTCTCTGGTCGCTCCCACTCGCCCCTTTACTGACTGCTCCTCTCTGTGTCGCTCCCACTCGGCCCTTTACTGACTGCTCCTCTCTCAGTGTCGCTCCCACTCGGCCCCTTTACTGACTGCTCCTCTCTCAGTGCCTCTCCCACTCGGCCCTTTACTGACTGCTCCTCCCTCAGTGTCTCTCCCACTCGCCCCTTTACTGACTGCTCCTCTCTCTGTGTCGCTCCTGCCCCAGTTCCCCCCGATCCCCAGTCCCTGTCCCCGAACCCTCAGTCCCATCAACCCTGCCCTAAATCCCAGTCTCTCGACCCTTGTTTCCCTGTTACCCTGTCCCAAGTCCCAACCCAATCCCTCTCCCCTTTCCAATCCCAATCTCCTGCCCCCTAGCCCATGTAGACCTTCCAGCCCAAACTTGCACCTCTCCCCTACACTAGTCGCCAAATTTGCCACTAAGGTGGCACCAATCGAGAGGTCCCGTGCAGGCTGCTGCCGCTGGAAACACTACCGCACAGCAAGTTTAAAGGGACTGCACACCAAAAAAAATGAGGAAACATTGCTCGTCGATCCCGTTTCCTGTCAAAAACTAGCTGGCATATGACTTGAGTGCGAATGCCTTGCAACATAAAAGGTAAAGGTTCTAATTGATGTATTTATAATTTAGTCTGTATCTTTTTTTTCAGGTTATCGAGGCTTCTTCTTAGATTGCCAGCACTACGACTCATGAGTTCCGCTATCACAGAAGAACTGTTCTTTGCCGGACTAATAGGAAATGTGCAGATTGACAGTATAATACCTTACATATTGCGAATGGAAACTGCAGAGTACAACAGTCAGATCACAGGATCTGCAGTGTGATTTAACACCTATGAACAATCGTAACGACCTGCTGGAAGCATCTTCGCCTTCACTTCACCAATGAGGGACAATTGCAGGTTGTTCGTGTACAAAGAAATCACGGGGTAGTCTTTATAAAAGAAGAGAACGAGAAAAAGCAATTCATGGGGAGTAGACTGTGAATATTTTTCATTGATGAATTGTGCTTGATAGCAATTGTAATAATAAAAAAAGTGACCATGAATGATCCCTTCCTTTTTTTAAATTGTTAGTTTCTGCAGTTTGCAGAATGCGTGTACAGCTTGGGTTGAAAAACGCCACGATCATATATTTGTGTTTACCCCGATTTTTTTAAAATAATTTTTATAGGACTGTATTTGACTAAACAGTCATTTGAGAAATATGGGCTTGTTTAATGTTTCAGTAACATATTGATAAAGCACTGATGTTGCATGTCTGAGACTGTTCCTATATATAGCATAGCATTTAGATGTGGATCCACACATTTTTTGGGCAAATATTGGACAACTATGTGAATAGCTGACAAATTTGTCTTTATCAAATGAATAAGTCATTGTATCTGGTAGCTTAATTTTATTGATGTATCACATTCTGTATTCTTTTTAATGAATAAGAATATAAGGGAAAGCAGGAGAGATGGCAAATCTTATTTTGCAGTGCTACCATGCCAAGCTAATGTTAGATCTTGTCGTCCTGTTCATTGTAGAGTGATGTATAATAGCAAGCACACTGAAGCCTGCCTGATCTTCAGTGGACCCACAACCAGGCCCAACTGGCTAACATCCCAAGGAAACAGTCTCACTTTTATATTGAAGTCACGCACAGAAGTGCTAATTGGAAGAATATGGATTTGACTCGGAATTGGATGAGTTTAAAAAGCAGCTGTAAAAAAAAAACTTACTGTAGCACTTTGATAGCTGTCGAGAAAACAACAATGCAAAGTTTTATTCCCATTATACATCCCAGTTTCTTTCCACCTTGCCCCCCTCCCCCCCCCCACCCAAGCTATTTGTTTTTCAACCATTACCCTGATAAAAGTCCATTAAATGCACAGTAGAAATCTGTGATTTAGCAGACAACGGGCCAAGTCCATGAGGAAAATGGACTTCCCTTCCCCCAAAAAGAATATCAGTGGCAGATACCGTAAACCGTAAAATTTGAATACATTTTGCTATTTTCGCACATTTAAATTTGCTGGGAAATTACCTCCTCTGGCTGCAAGTCCTGGCAGTCTTGGGCTGCACACAATTTTCTTTGTGCTAATATTTCCTGAAGTAGAGTAACTGACTTCAAATTTATGTTCCAATAAAATCGAAATGGTTGATGATAGGTGTTTAGTCTGTACAGTTACAGGTTTAGCCAGTTTTTAGTGTTGCAGCAATGTTTTCTGCTGCACTACAGTGGAAACTTTACCTGCATCGAAATGTTTTACGGAATGCCATTCGCAAATACATGTTTTCTGTACGAATTGTGGTTTACAATATTCAACTTTAGAATTTTACAAAATGTCCTGTTAAACACTTGGAACCGAAAGCAATGCTAGTATTGAGGAACTCGAGATTACGTGGCCTGTTGTTTGTTGGATTCCTTTCGCTACTGACCTTCGGTTCCTTTGAAGGAAGCCTTTTTCATTCAGCAGTCTTAACCTGCTGCAGATTTCCATCAGGCCAGAATCTGCGTTTTTTTTTTAAAGGGGGGGTGGGTGGGTTCTTTTTGGTTTGTGAAGTAGGGGGAAAAATTGAAACAGTATAAGATGAAACTTCTGACTATTGCTAGCTTTCTCACCAGCTTTTGCAGGATAACTTAAGTTGACTATTTTGTATAAAAAAAGAAAATATATAATTTAAAAAGCCTTTTTGTGTCTGATTCTTTAAGCCCCCCACCTACCCTGTGTAGTACACAATCAGGTCTCTCGCATGTTTCTAAAAGCAAATTTACTCCCTTTCAGGGCACATTTGAAAACCACATATAAGAACATTAGGTCAATGCAGTCGCTAGATTCTATATTAATGAAATGTGTTCCTTACATAAAGGTTTGACTGAGCACTTTGACTGGGGAGGCATACCACTGGAGTGAACGCTGGTGATTTTAAATTGCACCGTTTGATTCATCAATAGCTAACCGATCATAAAAGCAAAACGATTCCATTACTTGAGAAACACCTAGTAATGCAGGTAACAGAGGAAACTTAACACCCGATAAATTATAGTTGTTGCCACGACAATCATGAATCGTTTTTATATTCCCGTGTTAGCGGCCATAAGATGATGGTCTGCTGAAGCTGTGTATAACATTAATGTCACTTGCTGTATATACTATACACATGAACTGAGGTGTAGCCTGAACCCTCTAAGGACAGTGTGCTCTATGGTTTGAAGTGCTTTGCATTCCATATCTGTATGTTATACACTAGTGATAGCTCAATCTTTATACCGTCAGTATCCCCCCCTCAGACATTTCCCCCCCCCCCCCCACCGTGCTTTTTGTATAAATGCTCCTGTAAATGTCTTGAAATCAGACTACAAGTGTAAATTCTATTTTGGCTGTATTTTTTTAAACAGATTGTAACTGATTTTATTAGGAAATAAATCTGTGATGTTTTACTTGTTTGTATATAGCTACATGTTAGGATGATGGCAATAAGATTCTGAGTATTAAAACAGCAGCAAACAAATGAGTTGTGTGTATTTGTGTATGATAAAAAAACATTTAGTAAACTAAAACTGGCATTTCTGTATTTTGTTAGTGACTTTTCTTAAAGTGACCAGTAGCTATTGTACAAAAAGCAAAATACCGCAGATGCTGGGAACTCTGAGCAGGTCAGGCAGCACCTGGGGCGAGATCAAGCTTTCCCGTCTATGACCCTTCGTCGGGCACACCAAACTAATGGCACATTTTAGATCTCCTGGTGGATCTCATGCCAATGCTCTATGCATTTTATGTATACTGATTGATCTCTAAGCAACTTGCATTTATTTAGCACCTTTAATGTAGTAAAACATCCCAAGCCGCTTCACGGGAGCGTTATCAAACAAAATTTCACACTGAGCCACAAGGAGAATTAGGACAGGTGACCAAAAGCTTGGTCAGAGGTAGGTTTTAAGGAGCGTCTTAAAGGAGGAGAGGTTTCAGGAGGGAATTCCAGAGCTTTCGGCATTGCTCATCGCAAGTCAGGTGTTTCATTACAGCACCAGTGGTATACCATACAATCTAGAATATATCTAACTGATGGACCCCCCTCTGCCATTGCTCATGGTAAGTTGCAGGCTGTGCTGATTTATATTTATGCAGAGTGTTCAGCTCCATTTGCAATTCCTCAGATAATGAAGCAGTCCGTGCCCATATGCAGTAAAACCTGGACAACATCCAGCTCTGGGCTGGTATTTGGCAAGTAACATTTGCGCCATACAAGTACCAGGCAATGCCCATCTCCAACTAGAGAGAGTTGAACCACGTCCTTTTGACTTTCAATGACATTACCATTGCTGAATCCCCTGCCATCAACATCCTGGAGGTCACGATTGACCAGAAACTCAACTGGACCAGTACCATAACTGCTGTGGCTACAAGAGCAGGTCAGAGGCTGGGTAGTCTGGGGCAAGTGGCTCACCACCTGACTCGTTAAAGCATCTCCACACACAAATCAGGAGTGTGAAAATCCTCCACCAGTGTTTTCCCCCTCATTTTTTTGGGCTGCGCGGCCCATTCAATCTTCTGCACATGCGCGTTTTTTTGCATTGGGAAACTTGCTCACCAGCTGCGCAGGACCTCGAGATAGCTGCATGGTCACGCAGCTTAAAGCGTATGTTGCTCTCCACTTGCCTGGATGAGTGCAGCTCCAACAACACTTAAGAAGCTCGACACCATCCAGGACATAACATAATTGGAGCAGGAGTAGGCCATACGGCCCCTCGAGCCTGCTCCGCCATTCAATAAGATCATGACTGATCTTTGACCTCAACTCCACTTTCCCGCCCGATCTCCATATCCCTTGATTCCCCTAGAGTCCAAAAATCTATCGATCTCAGCCTTGAATATACTCAATGATTCAGTATCCAGAGCCCTTTAGGGTAGAGAATTCCAAAGATTCACAACCCTCTGAGTGAAGAAATTCCTCCTCATCTCGGTCTTAAATGGCTGATCCCTTATCCTGAGACTATGCCCCCTAGTTCTAGACTCTCCTGCCAGGGGAAACAACCTCTCAGCATCTACCCTGTCAATCCTCCTCAGATCTTATATATTTCAATGAGATCACCTCTCATTCTTCTAAACTCGAGAGTATAGGTCCAAATCTGCTCAATCTCTCCTCATAGGACAACCCTCTCATCCCAGGGATCAATCTAGTAAACCTTGGTTGCACCGCCTCCAAGGCAAGTATGTCCTTCCTCAGATAAGGAGACTAAAACTGTACACAGTACTCCAGGGCTTTGGTGAGACCACACCTGTACAACTGTAATAAGACCTTACTCTTGTACTCCAACCCCCTTGCAATAAAGGCCAACATGCCATTTGCCTTCCTAATTGCTTGCTGTGCCTGCATGCTAACTTTCAGTGTTTCCTGTACGAGGACACCTAAATCTCTCTGAACACCAACATATAATAGTTTCTCACCATTTAAAAAATATTCTCTTTCTATTCTTCCTACCAAAGTCAATAATCTCTCATTTCCCCACATTATACTCCATCTGCCACTTTATTGCCCACTCACT